>APFE030308001.1:9212-75908 GCA_000404065.3 Pinus taeda | reverse complement strand
TCATTTGTATCATCCAATAATTGTTCATTTATGTAATGTAAAGGAGGTTGCCCCCTCGAAGAGGCTAAATTCTAAGGTGTTGATCTATCTTTTCTATCTTTTCTTGAGCTGGTTTCATAACATCCTGCCTTTGCCTCGTGGTATTACCGATTGTGATCTGCCGATTTCGGTGATCGCACCATCGCATCGACTCGTGACCTTTGCCTTAGGTATACACTGCCTGCCTCCGATCTGACCCGCCGATCCGATCATCGGAAGTCGCTAATCGGGGGTGCCTCCCACTCGACCTTAAGTCCTCCTCTTTGCCTCATGCGATGCGATTTTCCCTTATAAGGGTCTTTTGCCCATTTTTAAAGGATTTTTGCCTCTTTTCCCGAAGAATAAAGGGGAACTTATTTTTGTGATAACTTCTTCATCTGAAGTCTGTTTTCAACCATTCAAGTTTCTTTGGATTTAGAATGACGAGATCTCTGTAAAGAGACTATTTATGAGAGCAGCCCAGGACTTTCATTTTCCTTTGAATTACAAAGAATTTGTGTCATTTGGCACTTTTTACCGCTTATATGAAGTCTTTTAGACTTAGAGGCTTATCCAGGGTCCATTTTTGGATCACTGAGGTATCGACTGTGAATTCTGTAACGAATCCTTCTAGAATCTGATCGAGCCAATGATCAACAACCAGTGCAATCTGGTTTTCAGAGGCTTCTAATCATCACATAATTCAAGAGTCCACACTATAGAATTATCAAGTTTCCACCTTCCTTGATTGGTTGTCAATTTGGCTAACCACTCATACAGTTCAATAAAAAAAGTGTGGAAGAAGATTTCATGTATCTCAGTATACAGATACTTGTTCAACCACTCTTATTTTGACAGGCGCAAATTCCTGTTTTCTTGTGCCGCAAATTCGTGAATCTTCCGATCCAACCAGTTTTCATTTTCTTTCTTGGTTGGATTCCAGTGATGCGACATCACACATCTCTTTCAAGCAGATCCTAGTCCCGACAATAGAACCATTTGTTGGATTAGGGGGTCTTGACCTAGGTTCAGAGGTAGTTGCACCAACCAACAAATCCTTACACTATAGTCAAAAGATAGTTTGACTATGAAAGGAGATGTTTATGGACAATACAATTGAAACAATTAGGATTTTATATTGATAAATATTGTAATTCGGAAATTTTTTTACTCCTTTGTCCTAACCTATTATAGCTTTGATACCACTTGTTATAGATTTGATCCAAAAATATAAGATAATAGAAATAAACCCAAGAATAATAAGATTGAAATAGATATAAATGATTCTCTTTATTGATCAAACCCTTAAGGTAGGGCAACACCATACATTCACTCCTTAAGGAAGGAGAATACTCCATAAGCCATATGTCTGTTCATACAATATTCCTTGACACCTCTCAATGTGGAGTCTCTAGCCTCTATATAGGCCTCATACATACAATACCATGGGTCATTACCATGGTTCCCTCAATACCATCTATCTAATACCATGGGCCCATTACATTATTACTAACTACTTGTGGTCCCTTACAGGATACGGGTTAACCACCTTATTTATTACTATGGCCCATCCAATTATTACATTATTCCCTTGGGTACCTCCCTTTGTCCCCCATATTATCCCCCCTAGGTATATAACATTCCAACCCCCTTAACATGTTTTTTCCCTGAAACATGGGAAGAACACAAATAATAAGATCTACTCAAAAGAGTAGTCCATTGGTACCATGCACGTGCATCTAGCCATCCAAGAGAAAGGTGAACCCTTGATCTCGCTGGTGCTTCGCTCGCTTGAGATGGAAGTTGACCTTGGTAGCTCTTCTGTGTTGATGTGTAGTAGGTGGATCTTTGCTCCTCTCTATCTGTCATTTGGGGGTTGTTGTCCTTGTGGCGAAATGATTTCCATCTTGTTGGTAGTTTTCTTACGGGGTGATGTGGGCGATGATATGTTGAAGTTTTAACCCACGATGTCTTTTTCTTTAATTCACCCCTTACTGGAGCATGACTGTTATCTGGTGCATGTTGTGGTGTCTATTATGGTGTCTTATCTTCCAATATTACTTCAACCACTGAGCCCTCATCTGATGTGTCAGCACCTATAACCTTTTCTGCCTCAGCCTCTGTTTGTGTTTGATTGTTGACCATCAACTGTTCATCATCCGATGTGTAAGTGTCCTTAGAGCTTTGTGATTATACCTCCATAGTCTTTGCTTGGGTCTTAATGGAAATATATTGCAATGTAATTTTCTTCTTTTTATACCAGAGCTTTAGGAATTTCTTCTGAACATTAATATTGATAGTACCCATGGATTCCATCCAAGGATATCCCAAAACAACGTCCATGTTATCCATACCTGAAGTATAAATCATCATGCAACACATAATTATCCATAGAAAGCTTCAAATCCTCATAAACTTGAACATCCTCATCATCAACTTGTGTGTTATCAATGTGTTTTGCTGGCACTTGCAATTTTTTTGCCAAGTTGACATTTATGAGATTTTGCTTGCAACTCGGATTTATAGACACAATGATTTTCTCCTTCTGAATCAATCCATGAACCTGAAATAAGGAGACACCAGTAGAAAATAACCTCTTACGTGTCTCATTCTTTTTTCTAGCACAAGACCATTTGTCCATAAGGAGTTTTTCCAATTCTTCATTCGAAAATTTGGACAACTCTTTGATGCCAAGTGCGTTCCACCATATGGCAACCTCTTCTTTCAAACTAATTGGTACTATAGACCTCCAAAATTCCCCATATTTGAACTTTAGTCTTTGTATGAATTCTTCAATAGTAGGGTTATCATCTTTTCCCTGTAAAATTTTCCATGAAGAGGGTTTGAGAAAAATTCACTAACTTGGCGAAAATTTGAAATGGCCACAATTCCGTCAATATTGTTCAGAATCTCTATTATGACCTATTTTCGAAAATGGAACAACCATTCTGCATCTACCCATGTGATAGAAATCCTGATCCAGGCACTGGAATTTCAGATCTGCGCTGCAACTCTTCCGTCGTCACCAAAATTTCTGAAAAAAGAGCTGATTTTAAATCAGCATATCTCCCTCATCCGGACTCCGATTCGATTGATTTTTTTTTTTAAATTGGGTATTTTTTCCACAAAAAATCTAGATATGTAATTAGATTTTGAGAAAAATTCACTAACTTGGCGAAAATTTGAAATGGCCACAATTCCGTCAATATTGCTTAGAATCTCTATTATGACCTATTTTCGGAAATGGAACAACCATTCTGCATCTAATCATGTGATAGAAATCCTGATCCAGGCACTGGAATTTCAGATCTGCGTTACAACTCTCCCGTCGTCAACAAAATTTCTAAAAAAAGAGCTGATTTTAAATCAGCATATCTCCCTCATCCGGACTCCGATTCGATTGATTTTTTTTTTTTTTTTAATTGGGTATTTTTTTCACAAAAAATCTAGATATGTAATTAGATTTTGTAGATTCCCCCCAAAATGCATAGATCTGCACCGCAAACTTGCTGCCCCGGAAAAATATCTGCAACACCACTGATTTTTAGATCATTGATATCTCTTCATTCAGACTTTGATTCAGCCGATTTTTTTTTTTTTTTGAAATCGAGTATTTTTTCACAAAGAATCCAGATCTTGAATTAGATTTTGCATATTTTTCCCCAAAATGTGCATATTTAACCTGCAAACTTGCCGCCCTAGAAAGTTCCTGCAAAAAATAAAAAAAATTCTCCACTTTTGCCCAAGAAAGTGCTTTGATACCACTTGTTATATCTCTAATACCACTTGTTATAGATCTGATCCATAAATATAAGATAATAGAAATAAACCCAAGAATAATAAAATCAAAATAGATAGAAATGATTCTCTTTATTGATCAAACCCTTAAGGTAGGGAAACACCATGCATTCACTCCTTAAGGAATTAGAACACTCCACAAGCCATATGAGAGTTCATACAATATTCCTTGACACCTCTCAATGTGGAGTCTCTAGCCTCTATATAGGCCTCATACATACAATACCATGGGTCATTACCATGATTCCCTCAATAGCATCTATCTAATACCATGGGCCCATTACATTATTACTAACTACTTGTGGTCCCTTACACAATATGGGTTAACTACCTTATTTATTACTATGGCCCATCCCATTATTACATTATTCCCTTGGGTAGCTCCCTTTGTTCCCCCATATTATCCCCCCTAGGTACATAACATAACCTTAGAAATTGTACTTATCAAATTGGTAATATGTATTGTCAAATTAGATCACAATAAAATTGAGAGATTCTCGTGATGATCTTATCATTGTAATATGAAATTATAAAGAGGTTTTCTCTCTCCTCGCTCGAGATAGACGTATAGAAATAGATAGAAAATGATAGAGGGGAAGAGCACTATCATTTTAACCCTATATGTTTCATTAATACAATCTCAATCATTTATGACACCATACCTTGTTGTTGACTACCTTATGTGTTGTGTAGTGTACCAACCCCTACTAGGAAGGAAGGGTCCTCCTTCTTCACAAGGATAACTGGTTAGGAAGGTATTGTATATGTTTGATTCATTTCCTCTCAGTGATAATTCATGTGCGATTGCTGTTACTATTTTATTTTATTTTTTTCATGTTTTATTGGTTGGAGAATTCTAACCTCTGTATTATGTAACAAGATAGATCATGGACCCGTCACTTTGTTAGTGTGACAATTATTTAATTCATGTTACAGTTTGATGGTGTGTTCATTTCATTTGAATGTGTGTTTCAACATTTATAGAGAGAATGGTTTCAAGGAGTGTTGTTCTTTCTGAATAAGAGTCATAGTGTGAAAAAGTGGTTTTATTTTGCATTATGTGTTTTTTTCTTGAGAGTGTGAATAAGGTTTGAGAGTGTAACAATCAATGTTGAATTGTTGAGAGTGTGATTACAATGATTGAGTTCATTAGCACTAATCATCATTTTCCCTTACATATATTTTGTGTAACAGACTTTCTATAAAAAAAATTATCCAGATTGACAATTAATGTGATGAGTTGGAACTACTGCTTTGACTTAAAAGGGTGATTTTTCTACCCAACAAAAAGCGGAAGCAAAACCTATACACAATTTTCACATAATGCAACTTGAAGCAAAACCTATACACAATTTTCACATAATGCAAGTTGAAGCAAAACTTGGAATGTTGTATGAAATCTAAAGAAGAATTATTTAATGAGCAAAGTAAACATATACTAATTTAAAAGTGAGTAAAATAATTAAATAAACAACTTACAATTTGAATCAATCACATTGGCCAATAAATGAAGCCTTAGCATGCATTTTAATGAAATAAGGCAATTTTTCCCTACTTCACAAAAATGCACACCCAACCTTCATTACAAGGCCGAATTGAATGATTCAGATTGGAGAGTACAATTTTACTTATAATTAACATTAATTTTATACACATAAATTTATGTTGTGCAAGAATATGCCAATTTGGATAGATTTCATAGGGTTAAATTCAAGGTTTGTGTACCTCAAATAAATGCACATGATGAGTTGTACTTAATTGACTATGTGATAATGATCATTCCAACCTAAATATAAAACCATTTTATGCAACATAACATGGTCATTTTCATAAAGGAAATGTTATACACTCAAATCCAAGTCTGTCGAAATAATAATTGATCATATCTACTAATATCAAAGTTGGAACAAATATGCACTCCCATGCCAAAACAATTACACTCTTGGTAATGAAATTTGAAATTGTAGAATTCATAACCTTAGGATATAACCTTTCACCATGTCAATAAATATCCTACATAACTATGTTTCCCACTTATACACAACTTTCACATAAGGCAAGTTGGAGCAAAACTTAAAATCTTGTATGAAATTTGAAGTATAAATATTTAAGCTCAAAGTAAATATATAAAAATTAAAAAGTGTTCAAAATGACTAAATAAACAATCCACAATTTGAATCAATCAAACTGGCCAATAAATGAGGCATGGGAATGCATTTTAGTGAAGCATGGAAATTTTGGCATGCTTCAAAAAAATGCACGCCCAACCTTCATTTCAAGGCCAATTTGAATAATTCAACTTGGAGAGTAATTTTTTACTCATAGGTAACATTAATACAATTAAATATTTTTAATTTTTCACATATTTATTTATGTTGTTATAGAATACTCGAAATAGCATGGATTTCATAGGGTAAAAGATAGGGTTTGTGTGCCTCAAATAAATGCATACTAGGAATATTTGGGAATAAGGGGATGGAATCAGAGAAATCAAACTTGAATTTTAATAGTTGAAAATTGTAGTTTCTTGGTTAAAACCATATAAGTAAGGATGAATGACCTTATTTTAGTAGTAATTAGGTTTAAATGTTTCCAAGGGATGGGTAAAGAGATATGCTCACCTAAGGTTTGCAGGGTTTATTTTAGGGTTTTTCTACATTGTACATATTTTTTAGGGTTGTAAGTTTAATATTAGGTCAAGTGATCTAGTTAGGGTTTGAAGGAGAATGGAGACAAATAGGAATAGTTCTTATTTGTTGTTTAACAATGAAATCTAAGTAGATCTAGGGTTTTGATGCTACTCATTGATCTGAAAAGTCCCGAAAAGGAATGCCCAACGCACATGAAAATGGTAACTAGAATTATAGGGTTTAAGAGAATGAAGGAACGTATGGGATTCACTATAAACTAGGTATTTTATACTAGCATTCAATATTTAATATCCAGCTGAGTGCTAACATGCCATGATAATACCTCAAGGAAATACATAACATTTCAATGTTAAACAAATATTAAAATATGAAAAATTAAAACAAATATCAGAAAAACACATAATACCTCATAAACCAACAAATTTCATCATCACGAGCATAAATTCAACGACGATACTACTCTTCCTCAATATTAGTATAATTCCAAACAAGAAAAAGCAAAAGGTAAAAGATAGTGAACTCTTTCCTCTTGTCACCATTGTGTTACTATTTAGAAATTAGAAGTCTCTTCTTATTTATACATGACCTAAGAGACCTTTGAAATGTGTGGGGAACATTCCTTTCCGCATAGCATGAAGTACATCCTCATTAAATTTGGGTGGACAATAACTTATCGTCATTAAGTTTCTGTTGTGCATGAATACTCCAAATTGGGTTGATTTTATAAGGTAAAAGACATGGATTGTGTGCCTCAAATAAATGTACATTAGGACTTGTAATTAATTTAGAATGAAATAATGGTCATTGAATCCTAAATATACAAACATTTTATATAACATATCATACTCATTATCATAAATGAAATCTTACACACTAAAATCCAAGTCTCCCAATCTAGCAATTCATCATATCTACCAATGTTCAAGTTGGAACAAATATGCACTCTAAGGCCAAACCAATTAAACTCTTGGTAATTAAATATGAAATGGGACATGATTGAACAATACCTAACCTTAGGATATAACCTTGCATCATGTCTAACAAATATCCTACATAACTATGTTTCCCACTTATACACAACTTTCACATAAGGCAAGTCCAATAAAAACTTATAATGTTGTATGAAATTTGATATATAAATATTTAAGCTCATAGTAAGCGGATATAAAAATGTAAAAGTGTGTAAAATAATTAAATAAATAATATACAATTTGAATCAATCAAATTTCCCAATAAATGAATTGTGACACGTGCATTTTAGTGAAGTAAGACAATTTTGGCTTGCTTCAAAAAAATGCATGCACAACCTTCATTTCAAGGCCAAATTGAATAATTCAACTTGGAGAGTATTATTTTATTCATAACTAACATTAATACAATAAATGTTTTCTAATTTAGTGATCTGAAATTCGAAGTTAATGTAAAAGAAAGTGAAGCAACAATCACAATTCACGGTGTCCCCCGAAAAGTGTGTACAATTTGTGAACAAGAAAAACTTATTGGAAGCAAATTAGTGTGTAAAATTAGTAATTAAATACTATACAATTTGAATCAATAATATTAGCTAGGAAATGAAGCATGAGCATGCATTTTAGTGAAGCTAGGCAATTGAATGCACACCTAACCCTCATTTCAACGCCAAATTGAACTATTCAACTTGGAGAGTATTTTTTTACTCATAGGCAACATTATATATATATATATATATATATATATATATATATATATATATATATATATATATATATATATATTTGTTGTTCAAGAATACTCCAAATTGCATGAATTTCATAGGGTAAAAGGAAGGTATGTGTGCCTCGAATATATGCACACTTCGAATGTTTGGGAATAAGGGGATGGACTAAGGAAAATCAAACTTGAATTTTAATAGTTGAAACTTGTAGTTTCTTGGTTAAAAACCTATAAGTAAGGATGGATGACCTTATTTTATTAGGAATTAGGTTTAAATGTTTTTAAAGGATAGATAAAGAGATATAAGCACCTATGGTTTGTAGGGTCTATTTTAGGGTTTTTCTATATTGTACATTTTTTATGGTTTTAAGTTTAAGATTAGGCCAAGTGACCTAGTTAAGACATTTATTATATAAAGGTTTGGTTGTCATTTTAATGCAAAAATTAAATTTGTTATCATTTATCAATAAGCAGTTACATGATAGAAATTTGGTCAATTCTACATATGAGTTCTATTAATCTTTGATTTAATTTGAGAATAATGTTATATTCTTGTAACATTTCTATGTCTAAATTTTGATGGAAAAAATAACTTGATGACACTAGACTAGGTGTCATTTGTGTTAAATTTTGCGCCTCAACTAGATCACATTATCAGACCCGTGTCGATGCTAAAGTCGATAATTGACGTTTAGATCTTAAATACTAAATGCTAATAGAAATACCATAGTTCATAGTGAATCCCATAAGTTCCTTTATTCTCTTAAACCCCCAAAATATTTAATCCTTGAGCAGTTATTGAACACCTCCATCATCAAACTTAAAGACGTAAGCCTCATCTTTGGAGGTACTCTATTTTACACTATATTAGAACAAAGTTTACTTTACTTTGAAATTTTGGTTGGATAATTTCTTTAAGATAGATTAAGTTTAACTCAAGGTTTTCCATTTCAATGCTTAACTTAAGATAGTTTCTAGTACGTCCAGTACCTAACCAACACATAGGATTAGGTTTAGGATATATTTTGACCGACACATATTGTGTTGGTGCCTTGAGCCTATGAGCCCCCTCAATCGATAATTGGAGTAAGTGGCAGTTGTTTTTAAGACATACAGTGCCTCCCATTAAGTTTAACTCATAGGTTTTACTTTTCATTTCTTAACTTAGGATAATTTCCTCTACTTCCAATACCTAACAATGAAATATGATAATCGAATGTCACGATTCCAATGAAATTGATAGTTTTTCCAACAGGGCCTTAATTTTCCAGTTATGGTGAGTTTTAACTTGCTTCCTAATTCCATTTAAGGACACGTGGAAAATTTAAGCCGAGGGAATAAAAATCAAAACAAGCAACAAAATTGAGTTCCATCAGCTCCTGCAAGAATGTTTTGTCAAGGGAGAGTTGGCCACAGTGCCTAGACCCTCATTTTGCACAATCCTCAAGATGTGAGCATATAATGTAGAAATTTAATCACATGCTAATGAGCAAAACCCTAATTGCAAAAACCAACGACATAGACAATGATCGGTCCATGGAATCACTAGAGAGGGGTGTCCCTTGTGATAATCCAATGTCATAATTCCAATAGAAATAACAATTTTTCCAACCAAGCCTTGGATTTCCAGTTATGGCGAGTTTCAACTCACTTCCCAATTCCATTGAGAGACACATGAAAAATTTCAACCGAGGTCATAAAAGCCAAATTGAGCAACAAAATTGGGTTTTGTCAGAATTGAAAGTGTGTCTGGTCAAGGGTGAACTGGCCATGATTTCTATAGCCTCGTTCAACACAATTCTTATGACATAGGTGAATTATGGAATCTTGTCAATTTAATTATTGTCTATTTTATAAATTTGATGATACTATTTGATTGTAGACTTATATACAAAGTTAATGTTGACACACTACCTTTGCAACTACCAATTTTCACTTCTATCCCATTGGGGAAGTAATTTTGTCGATGAATGGCTACACAATAGGGACCCTATGAGCCAATAATTCATGTTTTCGATGTAGTGCCCAAATGACAAAAAAATTCAATGGTCTATCATAGCCAGGAACTCTATGGTGGGTTTCATAGATACTTGACCTATGACAACGAGTTGCATTTTATTTCCGAAGGCTGTAAGTAGTGGAAGAATTGTATTCTGCCAAAGGAAATTACCATCCACACCAATTATATACCTTTTCCTACTCTAGATAGTCCTTGGGAGTTAGTGCCCATGGATTTATATCATGTTTTCCCTCAACTAAGCATGGTAACGAATGTATTTTTATTTTTGTTGATTGCTTCCTTAGATTAACCCAACTCGATTTCTTGTAATGAGGCCATTGTTGGTTTTTATTCTTTTTATTGAAAAACTCAATGATTCCCTTTATTTGAGGCTCCTAAGACCCTTTCAATTCTAAGTTAGTGCTTCTATGACTTTGATGATTTAGATTTCTTCCTTAAAGCAAACACTTATTATTGTTTGAAGTTCTAGTTCTTTGTTTTTTAATGCTTCTTCTTCTCTAGTTTCCTTTCTTGAATTCCTTCTCAAAGCTTTCTCAATGACCATTTTCTATAGGGATATGGGGGGGATTCTTCATCTAAATTGATTGAGGAAGGAAATTTACTTAGAGGATTTGAGTGCTTCCATATCTATTTGAGATTGGAGGATGTTGTTGATGCTCAAGGGAGTTGATTCAAATTTTATTTCATTTGGGAGTAAGAGATTTCCCTTTCTTCTATGAAGGTACTTTAATTGGGAGTTTATAGGATTATAGGATTTAGATATTCTCTAAATAATTATGAGCCATTAATTGTCATTTCCTAGGGTTGAAAATTTATTCGTGGACTCAAATTGGGATTAAATAATGTTTATTGGATGTCCTTACATTTTCTTTTACTTTTCAACAACCTTACTGAATCCCCCATCCTCTTGAAATGAGGTTATAATTGGTTGGATTTTCTTTCTAGGACAATATTAGTAATGGAATGCATTAATTTATATTCTAATGTTTAATGATGAACCCAATCCCTTGACAAGATTCTATGGATTTTAGTAGTCCTTTTTCAAGATCACTTTAATGCATATTCTTGCACATGCATATATCCTTTGGTTTACATGTGATGTATCTATGTGTCTCCCAAAGAGGTTATGTATCTCATCTTAGGTTTCACTATCCCACATGATAATAAGGAGAAATTATAAGAAAACTTAGATGGAAATAACAATGGTAACCTCATCTTCAGATCAAAACTCCATGTCTAATGGTTTGGATTTAATATGTGAGCCCCAAAAACCATGGGTCATATTTAAAGATCTTATAATTACCTTCCATCCACTCAAAGAGGAGACAACATAAACCTTATTTGGTAAAATTAGTTCAATAATCCTTGAATCAAGGGGATCCAACGAAACTTAATCCAGGCTCCTAGTTCTCATTTGATAGGTCACAAGCCATTCAAATTTCCAATCATTGCCTTTTTTCCAAAATGAAGAGATTTATTCATGAGAGCACACACTTTCATGAAGAGAGAAGGGAACTTCAATTTTTTTGACATACTAGATGCAGGTGCCATACTTGATAGGCTTCATTTTCTTGATTGCAACATGTACTATTATCATGAAGGTTATGTTACTTTTGGTAATGGGCTTTCACAAGGGACTAGAGGTTCCTCCAATGGTGACGGCCATGAGAGGATAAAGTAGATATTAAGGTTTATTAGAAAGTATTTAAAAAGATATAGTTTCTCTTCATTGTTTCACTTAACATGTTAACTCTATTTTCATGCATAGCTTACTTGAGATTTAGATATACATATTATAGGAGGGTGTGATATATTGAGGCATGTTTCAAATAATTCTATAGTTGGAGACTTCCATTCATGACACATCATATTGATATGAATTTATGACAACTAGCCGACGATTTGTTCTTAGTGCACTATGTATGGCTCTCCCCTTGAATTGTCAAAGTAATATAATATAGAAGCAACCGTTTTTAGTTGGATTTCATTTAACATATACAAATATGAGTTTTTCCCCTTGACATAATTTATATTATGAGTAGCAATGAAGATTTCATATTGCATGTGCCTATAACATTCATACATGCAGCCTACCAACATTATTTTATCCCTTTCTTGTATTTATCCAAGTTACCCATTTTCAAAACCAAATTATTGTTCAAAACTCATTATGATGTAGTGCTATGCTTAGACTAAAAAAATAAAAAACATATCATAATTACATCAATAAACTAGTAAAGCCATCTCACAAAGAGATCCCACAAAGATATCTAGCATCAAAGATTGTATAAAATATTTAGAACAAAAGACTCTTTAGGATTCATAAATTAAGGAGGTAGCTACTAGCATGGTCACCTCCATTTCTTTTTTAAAGCAACATCTAGGATTTGTGCTCCACATGCAAACCTTCTTTGGACATAGGAATCATTGTATGTATTTAATTTCCTAGATACATATACGTAGGAAATTGTATTTTTAAGTATTTCCATCCTTTTCAACTTCTCCAATTCATATTCTAAACCAAGTTACCCATCTTAAGAAGGGTTCTCATCCAATTAAATACAATCATAAGGTCATCTAAACTTACAACTTTAATACATTATTTTCAACAACAATTTTTAATAACAATTTGAGAGTCATTGCATCTATTGGATTATTGGATGTAGTGCCTATACTAGTGCTAAAATTAATAATATGTCACTTAGAGAAAAAAATAATACGCCCACCCCCATAAATAGTTGGTATTCTCTATCTAGCTCTATCAAAGAACCCTCTATGAGTATAATTTGTCCATAGCCACTAGTGAAATATCTTAGAGTTTTAACCTTAACAAACTTCTTTAAACCATCAAATGTCATAAGAACTCAAATAGATTATTGGAGAGCAGGAATTATATTGTCATTGTATATGAAATAGTTTCTTAAAACCGAAATAGTTGATGTAATCACTAAAGGGACTACCTAAAAGGTTCAAGATCTCTCTTTTCAATCCAAATCTTTAGATGATATTCTATATAATCCCCATATCAAAGCTCCTTATAACTTGTTATCCCTTCCACTTCTCACTAGAGCACTCTTACACATGGACAGTTTACCAATAAATGGTGGCAAATATATTTTGGATTTCATTATAGTTTTGAAGAAGTGTTTATGAATCAAACTAAAATTATTAATGGTAAAATATGCTTATTTAAACCTAAGAGATTTTTTCATAATGATTGATTTATTTATTTGCAATTCAATCAGTTTTGTAGGTTTACAAGTTAATACTCCATTGTACCTTCAAAAAGAAATCTTGGTATATATATATTTTTTTCTTACGTATTTTTCATGTGTGAGAAAATTTATTTTTCGAGTTCATTTACATTTCAAAGCTCAAAGCCATTACAACAAAGCTCACCATGTCACTTGTGGGAATTGAACTTGGGCGGGGAGGATAAAAATCATTCCTCCAAACCACCTAAGATAATCCCAATTGAAATTTTGAAGCTTTGTTAATATAAATTTGACCCATTTGACATTTCTAAGCTTTGTTAATATAATTATGCATAGAATAAAATAAATTCCCTAGTGAACCTAGACTATGGTGCATCATCTTATGTTTAAAAAACTTCGCTTAGAGAGAGGAACTCTTGATTTTACTTATTTTCTTGGTCAGGAAGAGACATGGACATTGTGAATATGCTTATGGTAGCATAAAAAGAGACAACCAAACTTGATTTGATAAGTTAAATTTAATGTTTTGATACAAAGTAAAATGAGACAAAAATTTGTTTGAATGACTTAGTTGCATAAAACTTATGTGGTTTCTCTACAAATAGGTATGTTTCCATTTGCTCTAGTATGGCTTTGATCCTCTAACTAAGTGATCTAAAAAATTGATCAGGATAGCAATGTCTGATTATATATGTTTAGTCAAGTTTTAGTAGGTGATTTGTGCCTAGCTTGGGGGTGAATCGAGTGTGTTATGAAACCAACTCACAAAAAGATAGAAAAGACAGATCAACACCTTAGAGTTCAGCCTCTTCGAGGGGGCACCTCCTTTACATTACACAAATGAACAATTCTTGGATGATACAAATAACATGAGCTCCTTTCTATATATAGGAGTCTAAGGGGTAATAATATAATCAGAGTCGACATAACAATAATAATGTAAGGGCACAATAATAACAATAGTGGGCTTCTATGGGGTACAATAATAACAATATGGGGACTATATGGGCACAAAAATATAATAAGGGGGTTGTACTAATAAAAATAAGGGGTTACACTAGTAGTATAGGGGCCTAACATGCCCCTCTCCTTCAAAAAGTGTTTTTCTCAACACTTGAGTAGTTATGGATGCTTCTATATAAAATTCTTGTCCTCCCATGTGGAATATTCAACCGGTAAGTTCTTCCACTTGATGAGATACTCTAAAATTGATCAATTTCGTAGCTGTTGTGTTCTCGTTTCTGTGACTGCTCCAGGTTCCAATATGATTTTTCCTTCCTCGTCAAGTTTTGGCAATATTATTTGAACTGAGATCTTCTCATTATGTAAGTTCGCCATTTCTTAAGTGCATGTAGTCTTGCCAACATTACCTTCTCATAAATAACTTTGTGTAAATATTTTCCTTTGATTGGACGACTTTCAAAAGCAATGGGTCTTTCTTCTTGCGTTAAAAAATCACCAATTCTGTTTCCTGAGGCATCATATTCCATAATATAGGTTTTTGTGAAGTCTGGCGTAGCTAAGACCTGTGCTTGGCACATTGCCTCTTTAAGATGTTCAAAGGCCTTCGTTGCTTCTGGAGTCCATGAAAATTCATCTCTCTTCAATAATGTTGTTTTTGAAATGTCTTCAGTCTTCATTCTTATTTGATGATATCCTGAACGAAGATCCACTTGGTGAAGTAAATTAATCCATGCAATTCATCCAATACTTCATCAATGACAGAATGGGAAATTATCTTTAATAATGAGTTTGTTGATCTCTTTATAATCCAGACACATGCACGATGACCCATGTTTCTTGTGCATCAATACTACTGGAGAAGAGAAATACTTTCACTAGGTTGAATTATACTAGCCTCTAGAATTTTTGCAACCATACATTCAATTTCACTCTTTTGGCCATAGGGATATTTGTAAGGCCTGATGTTTGGAGGAACACTTCCTGGAATCAAATGAATAGAATGACCATAATCACAAATAGGTGGGAAGCCTTTGGGAGTATCCAATACCTTGGAATGACTATCCAAGACTTTTTGGAGATCTGGAGAAATAGATGATTTCGATGTGGGAACCTCTAGCGAACATAATTGTGTAATTACGCCTCATTTTTCTATATTTAGAAGCTTTGTCAGTGCGTTAGAGCTGATCATATTTCCCGGTTTCCTTGTGATACCCCTTAATTCAACTTCCTTTCCTTTTGAAGAAAATTTCATGAGAAGTTCTTGAAAATTAAAATCTATTGTACCCAAGGATTGTAGCCATTGGACACCTAGTACAACATCAGCACCACGCATTGGAATGGAAAGCATTGGGCTATTCAATACATATTCTCCCATGGATAGCTTGATATTATGGCACTTTCTAGAGCAATTTATGGTTCCTCCACTTGCAACCATCACTTGACACTCTAGTGTTGGATATAGGAAGCAATACAATTCCATGGCTATCTTACAATGAATATAAATATGGGGATATCCCGAATCAATCAACACTATAACCTTTTTCTTCTTGATATGTCCTTCTATCTTGATATTTTTGCTGGCTGCTCGAATTGTTTATTAATTAAACAGTCGAGTACCACATTAAATTGTCAACCCGGGAAAGTCCTTTTGTTTCAAAGGTGACCTCGTACTGTATGCACTCAATTCTAAAAGCATTAAAGGCTGTAGTATAAATAAATCTACTTTCTATCAAACCCTTACTCTGTGTTACACCAGCTATGACCTGTTGCAGAAATGAAATGAAAGCAATTAACTAATGGTAACAAATCTGCAGAAAGAAATGATGGTTGTTTTGTAACAGAGGACTAGGACCCTGTCCTCAGAATAAGGATGTTCAACACCTGCCCCTGTAACCAATTTGCCAATGCACACTGAAAATCCTAATCACCGGTGACACACTCTTTCACAGCGCCAATCAATTAAGAAAACAGAGTATCAGCAAAAAGGAAATATTGGAAGAAAGGCTAGAAATACACAGAAATCACACACACACTTAACAGAAAAGAAATGGGTGAATCTTGTGAAGAAGGTGGGCCCTGTCCCTCTCACAAGATTCCCTAGAACACAGATGCTAAGTTGAAATGCTCAGAACAATGCTTTATTCATCTGCCAAAATGTCAAATTACAATAAGGATTCAGACTTGCTCTGCACTACAATACTTCCGTTACAACCCCCCTATAATGTAGATGTCTCCTCTTTATAGAGGAGACATCTATTACAATAGATTGTCATTATTCATTCAGTTTGACCCTTTTGTACAAAAATAGGAACTCAATTCCTATTACAGCATTCTGTTACAACAGTGTGTAACTTTGTCATCCTTCGTTAGTCGGATCCTTCTGCTGTTGCAAAACTAGTACACCTCAACCATCTCCTTGAGATCCTCATACTATCCTTGGTTGTTTCGTCACTATTGTCGATTTTGTAAATCTCAACTGTTCCCTTGAAGTTCTCGTGCTGTTCCTGGTGTTCCAGCATCTGCCACTGTGTTCTGCCATTTTTAGACAGTTGCTGATCGTGCTGTGTCAGCATCTGCAATGTATAGTTCTGCCAGCTTCAGACGGTTACTGCTTTGCTAGACAATTGCTGTTTCACCCATTGCAAAATGAGGTTTTACCCGCTTTAGTCAGTTGTTGTTTCTGGTGTTGCAGAAACTGCACAATTGATGTTTCTGGTGTTGCGGCAACTGTGAATTATAATTTTGTAGACTTTGAACAGCTTCGACAATTGTCAGCGACTTAGTCAACTTCCAAAGATTAATTATAAAGATAACATGAATATGTGTTGAATAATTAAACATATAGCAATGAGGAGAGTTACTTCTTACCTTTGGAATAATTATGTCAAAATGTTATCAAGGGTTTCAACTTATGGGCCAAAGAGGGTATCATCATGACAAAATATAAGGTCAAAAGTAGACAATATGGAGTCCTAACATCCCCCCCAACTGAAAGGGTTGCATGTCCTCATGAAACGTTTAATCTGAATCTGAGTCAGAATATTGGGATGAAGATCGTAAGTTGCTGATACAGTAGCTAAAGAAGGTGTTATTAGACTTGTTTCTAAACCCATAGACATTCTGTAATTGCTGCCATGCTGCAACCTCCTCATTTTTGGTCAGTTTATAATGAGCCTTATATTGTTGACCAGGTAACCACAAGAGAGGGAAATGAAAACGGTAACCAATCCACCTTTCAGCACACTTTTCCATACATTTGAAATAATAAGGTATGTGTGAAATTTCTACATGGATATTGAGGGGATTGTACAGATAATATTCCTGTCTCTCTTTCGGACAATGTTTCCAAAATAAATTGTTTGCTTTGATGGCCACCGCTCCCTTTGTTTTCACATAATGTTGGCAGTCCTGCAAGACTGCTGCTTGTAGTTTCCTCATGTGATAAACCTTCTCTGGATTACTCAAATTTTGTTGATGCTGTGCAATGAAGGTGGCTGCATTCTGTGGTTCATTTCGAATCCAGAGAAGGCAGTTCTTCTCATTGTGTGTTGCTGACATATAGGCATTTTTCCAAGTAAGTTGATTGGCTAGAAAAGAGATGAAGGCTCTTATTTGGATATTACCAACAATAGGGAGTATATTCGTCACTCTATCTTCAGGCATGGCCTCATTGTGAAGATAGAGTTCACAGAGCAAGTTTTGATCATTATTTGGTGCTTCTATGAATGCTTCAATAAATTTATCAGGTGTACCAACTTGGTAGGGTCTTCCATCTCTGATTGCCTTTATTTGTAAGAACGCTAACCGTTCTCTAAAAAATACTGCATAATTAAAAGAGGGTTTTCTTGTAGCCAGCACCCTCTGGACCAAATCGAAGATAGAGGACAACCTAGCTTTTAATTTCTTATTTTCTTTATGTTGAGGTCGAGACTGTTCAAGTGCATCCCAATTTTTTTATGCATAGCTGAACCAGATTAACTTTTGCTGTTGGAATGCCTTCCCCTGTGAAAGCTCATATTCTGTTCTCCATGTGTCCTTTAGTTTTTGAAAACTAGAGGTCTCAGTGTGAGCGTTGCTGACACAGAGGGGTTCAGTCTGAGTATAGGCATCAGTAAAAGATTTCTTTTCTGTACTAGTTTGGGTAGGCCGGGGTGGTTCTATGTCTTCCTCTACAATTCTTGAAAAACCTGCTGGTTCTTGTGTAATAGCAGGTTGCCCTGTTTCTTCTTCTACAACTCTTGGAGAACTTGCTGGTTCTTGTGTGACAGCAGGTTGTTCTGTTTCTTGTTTTGCAACTCTTGGAGAACCTGCTGGTTCTTGTGTGACAACAGGTTGTTTTGTTTCTTGTTATGCAACTCTTGGAGAACCTGATGGTTCTTGTGTGACACCTGTTGGGTCAGTGGTTGGTTCTTGTGTAATAGCCACTCGCCCAATATCACCTTGGGTGTCTACTTTAGATTTTTCGGCAGCTGGTTCTTGTGTAACAGCTGCCTCAGAAAATAATGTCACAAAACTGTCAACGCTCTGCATCTCAGCCCCAGAGGGTGAGGAAAGGGAATGCTTAGGAACGGTTGGAGTGCGGGATCTTAGGATGATGGGTGGAGAACTGGGGATAATGGGGCTAGTGGGTTTAAATGCTACAGACGACCGTGTTTGTCGCCTTGGTAAAGAAGCAGGAAAGTCAGTAATTTTTATTTTTCGGCCACTTTCCTTCAGAATGGGGGAACTATTAGGAATAGAAGCTGCTTTGACTGAAGCCCTGGTTCTTCTCCTTTTTGGTGGAGTTTCAGTTTTCTGCTACTTTTTTCTTTTAAGAAAGATGATGGGGGTGTTATCATCGGAGTCATTAGTGGATATATGAAACATGGGGGTGGATGGTTGAGCTTCATTGGGGGATGGGGTCCTCTGCAGGGGTTTTTCTGCTGCTAATTGCTGGGGAATTTCCTGGGATATTTTCTCTGGTTGTTGGGGAACTTCCTGGGGTATTTTCTCTGGTTGTTGGAGAATTTCCTCTGCCTACGGAGGATTTTCTTCTATTCATTGGCGAGAATTAATGAGGTGGGGTGGGTGGTTTACAGCAAAGCCTCTATTTATTAGGAGTTGGGCTAAGTGATGATGTTTCAAGGAAAGGAGCGGATGCTTTGCTTTTACAGTATAACGTGACATATTTTTTAGACAACCCAATAGATAATAGGGCATGTTTATTAATTGGCCATGCCTCAAATGATTTAGCAAAACGAAGTCGTGTTGGTAAATTACCTGGTAACGACCTTCGCAAGTCAAATATTGCTTAACGAACTCCGCAACCTTTGGCCATGGTGGGGGCAGTGACTGAAGTGCGACCCCTCTGCCTTTGGCTTCCACATGCTCGCCTAGTAGGAAAAAGTCTTGCTGCGCATTCAGAATAAGATGTTTTCTACTAAACCAACGTGTACCATTGGTTGGTAACCCGGAAACTTGGGCTACGTCTTCTTCTGTTATTGGAATTTGCACTCCCTGGACCATGGAAAATCCTTCTCTTAAGTTGCATGCGAACTCCAAAACTTGTTGTGTATTGAAATCCGGAAGTTTTCTAAAATAGTCTACCCATCCTGCTTGCAGGAAAATTTGGTAAACCGTTGGGTAAAGTTCCAGTAGTGCTGTTGTGCCAGGTTCATGTGTAATCAGATTTCCCCCCATAGCTGCTGATTCAATGAAAATACACAATGCAGAGCCGAGTTGTCGAGTTTGAGACAGAGTAAACCGTTACAAATGAGGATATGCCACGACGAGGTGACTTTTAGATATTACCGCGAGGACTAAGGATGGCGGTGATTGACATGTTATGCAATAATTACAAATTTTTGGTAACCCCCCCAAATCTACGGTTGAATGATCTGATTGGTAGTACAATGATTTCGGCAGTCGTATCAACATCTCCACATTAACTATAATTTAATATCCACACTTAAACATGCGTACCTTTACTTTTACCTTTAGTTGCGTGCCAAAAAGTCTTATCTTGTCTTTTTCTGGATCAATAATGGTTACAAAGGGTCTACAAGCATGAAAATACAGGCGATTTTTATTACTGACAGGAAGTAGTAGTGAAGAAGTGTAATTATCAGAGTGCATGGTTGGTTCCTTTAATGAAGAATAATATGTTTCATCAGGATAATAGTTCATTAAGCACTGAAACTAGTGTTACAACATCGAGAAGTGATGTTGCAGTAAAAGGAGTTGGTGCTGCAGCAGCGGGAAGTGGTGTTGCGGCAACGGGGAAGGGGTGTTGCAGCAATGGGGAAGTGGTGTTGTAGCAACGGGGAAGTGGTGTTGCAACAAAGGGAAGTGGTGTTGCAGCAACGACACTTGGTGTTGCAACAACGGGAAGTGGTGTTGCAGCAACGGGAAGTGGTGTTGCAGCAACGATACTTAATGAAAGACTGATTTACAGTCTGAAAGACGTTCCCAAGCTGCAAATGATTCTTTTGGAGTTTTTATTCTCAGCCACCCTCCGAAACTAGGATCTGCAAAATAATTAATTGTTACATGGCAACCCTTGGCAGGGATTATTAGTTGAGAAATCTAATCTAAAAATAAATAAATAAACAGAAATTTAAGTGCCTTAAGGGACAGCAGGTTCCCCCAAAAGAACATAATGTATGTCTGCCATGCAAGTAGCTTTGAAATCCTCTTTAGAAACAGGCCGTTGATATTGTTAGTGTCAGTCTTTCCATCCTTCCTCCAGTGATCAAATATGCTCTGACAAAGTGGTTTCAGAGTGTTAAGGTCAAATTTTGTCATTTCAAAGAGTCTTCAAACAAAATTTGGTCATTATGCTTTAGGTCTAGGGTTTGCTTTAACTCCTTCTAAAGAGTCCCAAATGCCAATCTCGGTCACTATTCAGCTGAGTCTATCATCATTCATAGGGTTTTCATTATCATGTCAGTGTCTAATGAGTCATTTTACATCTTGTTCATGCTTCAGTTGTGCCTTGGCAAGTTCATTTCCCTCTCCTAGGGTTTTGAAGCCAATTTCTCTTGGATGGTCAAATCAATGGCAAAACTTGTATCCTGATGTTCATACACCTTCCCCTATCCTTAAAGTACCTTATCAAACACTTCCCAACACTCAGATTCCCCAAAATCCTCATTTTTGCACAAACCCTAGTTTCTAGCTACAACCTGGCAATTTTCTAGGTTTGGCCTGTGATTTTCCCTTTTGGACCCCTTCCCCTCACTCAATCTCCGAGATTCCACTTTCCCCTACTTCCTAACATCCCTCCCCACTCTCAAAAATTTCCCCAAGAATTTAGAAGCCCCCTATCCCCTTCATTTCGCTTCATTTCGACAAAATTCCTTGTTTCACACATCGGGGCAAGTTTCACTCAAATGATGTTTCAGAGCAGTCAAAGATGAATTTTGGAAAACTGAGAGCGGTTTTTGTCCACAACATGCCAAAGAAGAAAACTATCCTTTAATTTTTACACAGGTGTCATTGTTTGAGAGAAATTTCAAGAATTCCGTTGCCTCAGGAGAATCAAAGACACCTCTGAAGTGACTTTGGGAAAATCAAGTTTTCTCCTAGCTTGGTTGGCCAAATGATTTTCTTGATGCGTAAAATGATAACTAGACACAAATATCTTTCCAATGAGCTATCATGAGCTAAATTTGGGGTTGAGTAAGGCATTCAAAAGTTGACTGGAACAACATTCTTCCTTGAGGCAGTCTCATTTGGCACGTTTTGACTAGTCTTGGGAGATTTGATTTTTGATAGGTCAAATAAACTCCAAATTGAAAAATTCCAATTGGGTTAGAAAGTAGACTCACAGACCTTTCTAACGAGCTATCCTGCATCCAATTCTGATACTGGTAAGGCCTCCAAACATAGCTGTAAAAGTGTGAGACCCGTTGAGAAAAGGTGTGCGACCCGTTGAGGAAATTTTGCCAGATTTGACCAGTTCAGCCCAGAAAACGCAGTTTGGCTCCAGTTTGACTTTTTGGGGTGAAAGATGATTATATTTGATGTAATTATGGCAGCTCTAAGACAATTTTACTCTTTTTTAACACTTCTAGAAGATTCATTCATGTAAAGGGTAAAAATTAAATGAATGAATTAGTTTCCAAGTTTATAGAGGCAAGTTGTTTTGATTGCCTAGTTTGTAGTGCTAAGTTTAGAAGTGGTTGAAACAGCTCCTAGGATAGTGAGATCGACCCATGGAGGCAGGGAAAGAGGTTAGATGATCTATATTATTTACTTTATTGCTCATTTTCATGGTTGGACCCTTGAGGGAGAAGCTATCATTGTATTATTTCACTGTATCTCTGCAATTTTTGGCTAACGAAGACCAGGGTTTTGCAGTCCTTTTTGGGATTCTTGTGGTTACATGTATTGATGGTGTGTTTCTCTATGTACCTGTAAGTGTGTTATGTGAAATCATTTCCTTTCTTTTCCTTCTGCATATTAAACAAACGAAGTGTTAAAGTAAGAATTCATGACTGTCATGCTCTGCTTTTAAGTTTGTTTAGTTTCAATGTTTTCTACTGTTTAGGGAGGATTCAAAGTTATTGTTTGCCCTCCTTAGCTCCTCACCTATCTTTCTCATCCATTCACCTCAGCTTAAGGCATCAATACGGTCTCCTATCTCGCCCCAAAGAACCCCCTGCAGAAACTGTGTCAAATCCCCGCACCCAAAATTGCCACTTCCTCAATTTGCCACCAAAAAGCCAAAAATTTCAAAATCAATCCTTCTAATCAATTTACTAGCCTAATATCAGTGTTACCTTATTGGTCATCTCATCCATTGAATATTTTACGAGATAGACCAGAGAGAGCCTTCTCTTGCCCCGTAGGGCTAGCTACGAGGCTAAAAGGTTTGATGTTGCCTTGAGGTTTGCCTTTTTTAGCCTAAGGTGAAATTTCAAGCGCTAACAGATACAAACGGAGTCGATACCCATTCACTAATAATGGTGTTCTACTATCATTAATCGTTAAGAGTCTGACTGTTCCATTTGGAAAAACAACATCTACTTCATAAGGTCCTAGCCACCTTGTTCTTAATTTACCTTGGAAATTTTCGAAACGGGAGTCATACAGTAAAGCCCAATTACCTTTCTGGAACTGCTTTTGCTTAATGGTTTTGTCGTGCCACCTGGTTCTTTGTTGCTGGATCATGGTTGTTTGATGGATGGCATCCAACCTCTTCTCGTCTAGTTCCTGAAGTTGCTGCAACCTAGCTGTCTGTGCATCAGTCAAGTCAAGGTTAATAGCTAAAGTAGTTCTTAAGGTTTTGATTTCAAACTCCATAGGGAAAACAAAATTTTTACCAAAAACTAATTCATAAGGTGAAAAGCCCGTAGTATTCCTCCAAGTAGTTCTATAAGCCCATAGTGCTTCAGGCAACTTTTGAAACCAATCCCTCCTATTTTCCTTTATTGATTTTGTCAAAATGGTTTCTATGACTTTATTGGTGCTTTCCACCTGCCCATTTTCCTAGGGGTGATAAGGTGTAGTCATTTTATGCTTAATATGGTATCTCTGAAGTGTATCTTTGAAGCCATGAGAGTTAAAAGGAGGTCCCCCATCAGTGACTAGTTCCCTAGGCAATCCAAACCTAACGAAGATCTCTTCAAATAAAAATGTTAATACTGATTCTTCATTAGCCTTGAGAAGTGCCTTAGCTTCTACCCATTTAGTCATATAATCTGTGCATACTAATATATAAACTTTTTTATTGGATGGAGGGTTATTGGGACCTATAAAATCTAGTGCCCATCTTTTAAAAGGTTCAAGAATTACCTGGGCATTGAGTGGCATTTCATCCATGTGATTAGGCTGGCCCATTCTTTGACAGCTATTGTAGGTCCTAACATATTTCCTTGCATCCTTGAAGAGTGAGGGGTAGTAGTAACCCATCCTGAGAACCTTGTGTGCTATTCTTTTATCTGCAAAATGCCCTCCACAAGGGCCATCGTGGCAGGCTTTCAATACATCATAAATTTGATCTTCACCAATGCACCTCCGGATCTCCTGATCGAGTCCTGTGTGAAAAAGACACCCGCTTATCCAGCTGTACCTAGGACTTTGTTGAATGATCTTCCTTTTTTCTCTATGCGATAGGCGTGATGGTAGTTTCCCTGCAACTAAATAGTTGGCAATGTCTGCATACCAAGGTGAGTAAGCAGATACTGCAAATAAATATTCATCAGGAAAAGAATCATCTACTGGAATATTTTTGTTAGTTTTTAACCGAGAAAGGAAATCAACAACTACATTCTCTTTTCCTGGTCGATCTACAATTGTGATATCAAATTCTTGTAATAACAATAACCATCTGGTAACTCGAGCATTTTTAACTGATTTGTTCATTAAGTATTTAATGGCCGAGTGGTTAGTATGCACAAAAGTAGTATAACCAATAATATAATGCCGAAACTTATTGATAACATAAATCACTGCTAGAAATTCCTTCTCAGTAACTGTATAATTAAGTTCTGCGGGGGTCATGGAAGACTGTTTTCTTCTTGTCCCAAGACAGCTCCAATTGCAGTGTCTGAGGCATCAGAGGATATATGAAAGGGGAGTGCCCAATCAGGTCCTCTCAAAATGGGAGTTGTAGACAACTGATGTTTAAGTTCCTTAAATGCTTTTTCACAATTATCAGCCCACTTAAATTCAGCATTTTTTCGTTAGTAACACAAAGAGAGGAGAAGCAATTTTAGAAAAATTCTTGATAAATCTTCTATAATACCCAGCATGTCCTAAGAAGCTTCTCACATCAGTTTGTGTTTTGGGGATAGGGAGAGTCTGAATTACCTGTATTTTAGCTGGATTGACTTGAATTCCTAAGAATAAGACGAAGTGACCGAATACAATACCTTGATTCATCATCATATGGCATTTTTCATACTTAAGGCAAGGTGTGCTTCTATACATTGCTTAAGTACCTTTTCAAGGTTCTGTAATGCATCCTCAAAAGTCGTGCCATAAGGAGTAAAGTCATCCATAAATATTTCTAAGGAATCATTTAGCATATCAGAAAAAATCCCTATCATTGCTCTTTGAAATGTTGCTGGGGCATTACATAGCCCAAATGGAAGAACCCTATAGGCAAAGGTCCCCCATGGGCTAGTGAAAGTGGTCTTGTCCTAATCTTGGGGTGCAATCTTGATCTAATTATATCCGCTAAATCCATCCAAAAATGAAAAGAATTTCTTACCTGCCAAGTTATCCAATACCTGATCAATGAATGGTAAAGGGAAATGGTCTTTCTGGGTGGCCTTATTTAGGGCTCTATAATCCACACATACTCTCCATTTCCCATTTTTATTGGGTACAATTACTAGTGGAGAAACCCATTCACTATCAGATATAGGATATATAAATCCTGCATTCAACAATTTTTGAAGTTCTTCCTTCACAATTTCCCTTAAATTGGGATTCATCCGTCATTGGGGTTGATAGACTGGGCGGGATCCTTCTTTAATATAAATGCGGTGGGTGCATAGTTCAGGAGAAATCCCCTTCATATCTGTGTAATCCCATGCGAATGCTTCTTTATTTTCATGGAGTAACTTCATTAACTGCTGTTTTTTATCATCTGTTAGATTAGGATTTATATTTAATGTTTTGCCCGCCTCGATTTCTACTGTTATACTTTTGGAGGAGCTGCCAACTAATGTCTGAGGTAGATTTTTAGTTTTAAGGTTCTGCTGGGATTCAGATTCCAAGATTGCAGTGAAGTGATTATGTATTTCTGGACTGACTGAAGAAGGTTCAGAAATAAAGTTGCTAATTAATTCATCTTCGGTTGAGTCTTTGAAAGTTAAAGCTTGTCCGATAGTTAAAATAGGTTGGGTTTCCTCATCCTCATAATCTAACCATACAGAATTGTCGTTATTAATCATGGGTGTGGCATGAGGATAAAGAGTAAGCTGTTTGGTTTCCTGCCCATTAGAGATTGTCATTGATCCAGATCTACAGCTAATGAAGGCATCTGCTGTAGCTAGCCAAGGTCTTCCTAAAATCAGTGGATGACCCCCCAACTTTGTTTTAGTTTGTAACACAACAAAATCGGCTGGGTAATTCCAAGATTCTACGGAAATTACGAGGTCTTCAATGACTCCTTCAGGTTTAATTGTAGAGCGGTCAGCCAGCTCTAGAATGGTTGGTGTTTCCCTAATTAAATTTTTCAACTGCAGTAATTGTGATGTTTCAAGTGTCATAATGTTTATTGCAGCACCCATATCTACTAGAATTTTAGAGACAAAGGTTTTACCAACCTGAACTGTTACTGTAGGGTGACCAGGGTCACCATATTTCACAGGGGGGTCTTTTGCTGTCATCAAAGCAGTTAGTTCTCCCATCACATGGACTGTGAGGGGTTCCTTAGCTTTTCTTCCAGGATTTTTAATACAGATATCCCTACCAGTTCTAGCATAAATAGGAACATCTCTTAGTGCTTGCAATAGCAGAATTTTGACATATAGATTTTGCAGTTCTCCTAAAAGGTTAAAAGCAAGTGGCTTAAATGTTTTGGTAAGAGCCAGACGTTCAGGGAAGGGCGGCTCTGCTGTTTGAGTGGTCTTGTTAGAAGATGATTCAACTGCTTTAACATTGTTGTTAGATGACTTTTATTTTCTAGTTTCCTCTTTTTCAGAGTCAGTAATATCATCAATGATGGGTTCAACTATTCTCCCTGGGCGTAAATGGATATCATTGCATTGCATAGGGGAAATAGGTTGACTTTGAATATCAATTACCTGCAGAGCTTTATTATTATTCGGGTTGGGGTTAGGTTGTACAGGCAGTTGGGGTATGATTGTCTGGTTATTCGGTGGAGCGTTAGATGGTAAGGAAAGAGATTGTTGGTGCTGAGGAAATGGAATCTGTTGGGCTGTCCAGTTTGGGTTCCATTGATTGAAATAAGGTTGCTATAGAGTCCAAGGATTCCATATGGTGGGATCGGTAAAAGGAGGATTTGGTTGCTGCATGGGTGGAAAATGCATTGGATTAAAGGGTGGGTAATTTGTTTGAAAAGGAGAGTGATTATTCCAACGACTAAATGATGTGTTAGAATTCATACCTTGTCTTTGTGGTTGCCATTGCCTCCTCTGTGCCATCAGGTACACTGCTTCAGCTTCCTCTTCAGTTGATTGCAGTGCTACCTTTATTCTTGGCAAAGAAGGGCACTGTTGGGTCTCATGGTCCTTTTCACAGATGGTGCAAATTGGTACCCTATCCAATGGGAATTCCCTCAGTGGGTGCTTCTCTCTGCATTTAGAACATAAAATAGCCAGAGCAGCTTCTGCTTTTGCCTGCTTCTTTTTAACGTGCAAGGCATCAATTTGTGAAGCAAAAGAGCTTAACATTTCAGTTTTAAATTCTTCAAGCAAGTTACCTATTTCGGCTCGTGTTGCTCCTCCACTTGCTGATTTCTGGACTCTTGAGTATATATTGTCCCTGCGTTTTGGTCTGCTTGTTGCTCCTCTGGAACATCTCATACAGAGGTTGATAATATCATCAAATGGTTCTTTGGAAATATCCTCTTTTCCAAGCATATTCAGCATATCCAAGTAGTCATCTCGTACCCCTTTTAGCAGTATTGTCTTCAGAATATCCTTACTCATAGTCAAATGATCAGATCGTTGTAGATTATACTGCAGTCTTTCTACAAAGTCCTCAGATTCTCGTCCTCCTTCTGAACCATTTTAAACAATTCTTCCTTCCTTTCTCTTGTTCGGCAGTAATCCTGATGTTTGGTCAGAAAACTTTCTTTCATCTGATCCCACGTAGTGATTACCTGAGCTCCTAAGCTCATAAACCACCTTAACACATTCCCTTTCAATGTTGCTGGAAACAGTTTTAATTTCTGAGCATGAGTTACATAATCATAACTCCTACATAGTATATCAAATTCAAAGAGGAACTCATCAGGGTCTTCAGAGGATAACCCATGAAAATTAGGTAGTGCTGTAGGTGGAATGTTCTTCATAGGGATTGTTGCTCTTGGGAGATCCCCAATAGGAAACTCCAAGGCAGAGAGTGAATTTCCCCCCTTCCTTCTGCTCTGTTATCCTCCATTTGTCTTTTTCCTGAATCACTCGCTCTATCTTCAGTATTTTTTGTTTCTTCAGGTTCTTCTAACGGTTCCTTAACGTGCTCTGGTGTTTCCAGCTTCCTTTTAGGTCCTAGTACTTCCTCCGTCTGGTGATCTGTTTGGGAGGAATGTTGGATCTAAGGTCTTCGGGAACTTGTCCTCTGGGATGTCTCGGTTTTTGAAATGATCTCATTAATGAAAGTTTTTCTTCCTCCTCCTGTGCCTTTGCCGCCTGTAAAGTTACCTTTCCTACGTCCTCTCATGCACCTTTTATTCTAAAGGAAAATCATTAATGCCTTTAAAATCTTTGGTCGCCTTCCCCGGCAACACTGCCAAAATGTTGGCTACTCGAATTGTTTATTAATTAAATAGTCGAGTACCACATTAAATTGTCAACCCAGGAAAGTCCTTTTGTTTCAAAGGTGACCTCGTACTGTATGCACTCAATTCTAAAAGCATTAAAGGCTGTAGTATAAACAAATCTACTTTCTATCAAACCCTTACTCTATGTTACAACAGCTATGATCTGTTGCAGAAATGAAATGAAAGCAATTAACTAATGGTAACAAATCTGTAGAAAGAAATGATGGTTGTTTTGTAACAAAGGAACGGGATCTTGTCCTCAGAATAAGGATGTTCAACACCTGCCCCTGTAACTAATTTGCCAATGCACACTGAAAATCCTAATCACCGGTGACACACTCTTTCACAATGCCAATCGATTAAGAAAACAGAGTATCAACAAAAAGGAAATATCGGAAGCAAGGCTAGAAATACACAGAAATCACACACACACTTAACAGAAAAGAAATGGGTGAATCTTGTGAAGAAGGTGGGCCCTGTCCCTCTCACAAGATTCCCCGGAACACAGATGCTAAGTTGAAATGCTCAGAACAGTGCTTTATTCATCTACCAAAATGTCAAATTACAATAAGGATTCAGACTTGCTCTGCACTACAATACTTCCGTTACAACCACCCCATAATGTAGATGTCTCCTCTTTATAGAGGAGACATCTATTACAATAGATTGTCATTATTCATTCAGTTTGACCCTTTTGTACAAAAATAGGAAATCAATTCCTGTTACAACATGCTGTTACAACAGTGTGTAACTTTTTCATCCTTCGCCAGTCGAATCCTTCTGCTGTTGCAAAACTAGTACACCTCAACCATCTCCTTGAGATCCTCGTACTATCCTTGGTTGTTTCGTCATTGTTGTCGATTTTGTAAATCTCAAATGTTCCCTTGAAGTTCTCGTGCTGTTCCTGGTGTTCCAGCATCTGCCACTGTGTTCTGCCATTTTTAGACAGTTGCTGATCGTGCTGTGTCAGCATCTGCAAAGTATAGTTCTCCCGGCTTCAGATGATTACAGCTTCGCTAGACAGTTGTTGTTTCACCCATTGCAAAATGAGGTTTTACCCGCTTTAGTCAGTTGCTGTTTCTGGTGTTGCAGCAACTGCACAGTTGCTATTTCTGGTCTTGCAGCAACTGTGAATTATAATTCTGCAGACTTTGAACAGCTTCGATAATTGTCAGCGACTTAGTCAACTTCCAAAGATTAATTATAAAGATAACATGAATATGTGTTGAATAATTAAACATATAGCAATGAGGAGAGTTACTTCTTACCTTTGGAATAATTATGTCAAAATGTTATCAAGGGTTTCAACATATGGGCTAAAGAGGGTATCATCATGACAAAATATAAGGTCAAAAGTAGACAATATAGAGTCCTAACAATTTTGAGGAGTGGTAATTCCAAACAATGTATTACAAGATATGGTCTGATTCGTTTCTTCTTTCTCGATGTGATATTTAACTTCTTGAAACTTTTTCTTCTTGATATGTCCTTCTATCTTGAGAGTTTGAGGAGTGGTAATTCTTTCCAATGCTTTACAGGATATGGTCAGATTCCTTTCTTCTTTCTCTGGGGTTGGTTCCTGGTGTATATCCTTTTCTTTTGATGTTTCTTGATCCTTTTCTTCCTCCTCTTCACAAGCTATGTAAAATAAATTATTCTTAGCACACTTATGACCTTTAATGTATTTGTTATCACAATTGTAACAAATCCCTTTTTCTCTTTTTTCTTCCAATTGTTGTGATGTCAACCTTGTAGGTTATGTAAGGCTAGGAGAAACAACACTTCCATCTTTATAGTTGTGAGGGGTAGAATTCCCTGTTTCCGTAATTTTTCTTTCCACTTTTCTTGCCAACCTGAATGCCTTGTCCAATGAATTGGGTTCCCAAAGATGAGCCTAATGTTGAACGTTATCCTTTAAAGTCCCTATGGAGGCATCAATCCTCTGCATCTCTGGAATATCATTTTCCCTTATATTCAAATTTTGAAAGTTCTGAATGTGCTCTTCCATTGAACACTTTTGTTTGATATTTATCAATTAGCTAAAGAAGGTGTTTCTCTTTGTATCCTCGTAATGTGCTATCGTTTCCTCCGTGAAAATTGACCACGTAACAAGTTGTTTATGAGAACAAATCCCTTTATACCGTAGAAATTGATCTGGTTCTAAATATGAAGATGCAATATGTACCTTTTGTAATAGTTGTACCTCATGTAGATCAAAATATTTCACCATCTGTAGTATACAATTTACCGAATCCTTGCCATCAAACTTCCTCATATCGTCTTTTCTTCATTTTAGGAGCTCAATATTGAAATAACTATAACTCTGTAATTTTAGATCTCCAAGTTTTGAAATTGTGCTCTGTAGTAGCCCTCTGAGTGCACTTTCTAACCTCGCAAGTTTGATAAAGATTGGATTCTGCAAGGAAGAGTTATGTCAAATCTCTCACGATGACCTGATTATAGATTGGTTTAGTAGAGCGTGCTTGTCCGAAGTACCACTTGTCATTGTTTCAACCTTAGGACCTAAAAACAATACACATAAAACTACATTATGTTCTCTTTGTTCAACTTCTTACAAAATTTCAATTTGATGCTCAGAGAGAAAGTTATGACGATTTTCCCAAGGTCACCTGTTTAGGATGTAATTCGGGAGCCTGCAGAAACCCTATATGTTTTGGACCATATGTCTAAAAATGTAGAAAAGCAAGATATGAAATTTAGGCCCAAGATTTACCATGATGTATTATCAAATGGGTTTTAATTTCAGAGTCTGCAGCTTTGGAGAAAACAAATTATAGTGAAAATGCCAATATGGCCTATTTGAGATGGAATTTTGGACCTTGCAAAAACCCTAATTTCCTCAGATCATATCTCGAAAAATATAGCAAGAAAAGATCTGAGATTTGGATTCGAGGCTGGGAATGATTTCAACTCAAATGGGTTTTTCTTTTAGCTTCTGAAACGTCACAGAAAAAGAGTTATAGTGAAAATTCCACGATGATCTATTTGGAGAAGCGAAACCCTAGAATCCAAGCTCTGATACCAAATGTTATGAAACCAACTCACAAAAAGATAGAAAAGATAGATCAACGCCTTAGATTTCAGCCTCTTCGAGGGGGCAACCTCATTTACATTACACAAATGAAAATTCTTTGATGATACAAATGACAAGACCTCCTTTCTATATATAGGAGTCTAAGGGGTCATAATATAATCAGAGCCGACATAACAATAATAATGTAAAGGCACAATAATAACAATATGAGGACTACATGGGCACAACAATATAATAAGGGGGTTGTAATAATAACAATAAGGGGTTACACTAGTAGTATAAAGACCTAATAGAGTGTCTCAATGGCCTTCCCTTCTTGGTACGTTCATTCCTCAACTAGTGAGTGTGTGATGAGGGCCTATTATGAAGGTAGTGCCATTAAGGTGGTAGAGATGATGGTTACAAAGTTTTTAAGGAAATGGAGACATTATAGATGGTGGTTTTAGATTTTTCAAGGCAATAGAGGTGGAAGCAGTCATTGTATAGTTTTAAAAATCAATACTTTGCCCAAACTTTTGTTAGGTGCAAATGTAATTATTTAATCAAGACAAACTAATGATAGGTATCAATATTTGAATTTGTATAAAAACTTAAAATAACCTAAGATTTTCAATAAAGCTTGTGATAAATTGGAAACCCATTGTGTAATAAATTTAGAAAGAATATATGTGTGTGTGTGTGTGTGTGTGTGTGTGTGTGGCGAAAATTATGTTTCTATTACAAATAAAATATAATCAAAACAAAATTATTTTCAATAAAGCTGTGATAAATTGGAAACTTATTGTCTAATATTTTAGAAGCATATATATAATATATTAAATATATATATTATATATAATATATATATATATATAATATATATAATATATATATTATATGAGAAAATTATGTTTCTATTGCAAATATTACATAGATTATGAAAAAATATAATCAAAAAAAAATTAATGACAAATCATTCCACATCGACATAGATATTTCCCTCTATGACATTATTTTGTGATAAAAAGTTTCCCACCCAAAGAGAGGGGAAAAATAGAAATGGAGGTGCAATATCCCGCCTATTGAGAATAAGGGGGAGAGAAGAGGGTGAAAAAGAAAATGGAATCGGATTTGAGAAGGTGATGAAGACCAATAATGGATCATCGTTGCCGACGTCAATAGGGTGTTACAAGTGTGGTAGGGAAGGTCATTGGTCTCGAGATTGCACATTTTCTCCAACTACATCTAAGCCTCCCAATTTCCCCTCCTTTGTGGCAGGAGGAGGGAAGTAATAATAGCAACAACATATCCACTTGATCGAAGTTATGTTGATGGTGTTAGACCCGCCAACATTAAGGGGATCTCCTTAGTATGAAGTCCCAACTAGACCTCACACCATTTAGTGTAAGAGTCCCATCTAGTACGATGGCCCAATTTCCATTATCTTAGAGATTTTCCTTAGCTCTTGATGTTTAACACATTAGAGTGTTATGCTTGTATCTTCAAAAAGAGAGGTAAGTATGGTTAGTGAGTGTGTAATGTAACTTGCGTCCAGGTTCTCTTAGTGTAAAGGGAGAGAGTAAAGTGAGACTCTAGATGAGAGGTAATAGTACCACCTAGGGAGAGACACATGCGAACCAACAAGGGTTTGTCCAACTGTTGCAGGTGAAACCACCCTAGGGCTTTGGGTTGAGAACCCCAATAGAGTAGAGGGCGAACCACAACAAGAAATTCTCAGGCAATCAACAAAAATGATTATTCTACTAAATCATGTAGGAGTGTCCTTACCCAGATGTCCTTTGTTTGGGTAGATCCCGCAGGGTGCCAACCCTCAACTTCTCCTGATGTTCTTGAAACCTGAAAATTATTCAAATGGAACATACACAATAATAGAGACATAAAGCATGTTCATGATATTAAGTTTAGATCATATAAATGAATGACTAATTATACATCAATATAATATTCATAAATGAATTACAACATAACTTGATGCATAAAAATATTTAACATCGGAAACAAAACAACATTCTTTTTATTGAAGTTAGCTAAAAGTAAAGTGGAGAAATACAACCTGAGTCCTTCTCCGGCTCCAAGCAGAACCATCTCTGGATTGGTCCTTTCCCAGACTTCAACAATCTTCCTCCATCACCAATACAAGTATATCTCAAGCAAGATGGAGGATATCTATAACAAGGAAACAAGGGTTTCCTGAGGGTTTGGGGAGTGCAGGAGGCACGGGGATTCATCATACTCGATCAGGGATAATCTCACTATGGTATTAATATCTCATATCTTCTCCCTTAAGGCCATCCCATGGAGGTTTATTTAAACTTCTCCAAATTATTTTTTTCAGTTGGGAAACAATTGGGCCACAGGAAATAGGAGATGAGTAACAGGTAAAACCTGTGAACTCCGCCTGAAATTAAGAAAATTTATTTTTTTAAAAGTGTTTTAACATATGTACATGGGTTGGATATATACTAACCCGCGTGTACACACTTTTATCACAGGGAAAAGTAGTGTATAGGGAATAAAAAAACTGTGTTTTAGATTTTGGACAAATTCTGGAAGGAAGGGTTGCCCTAGGCATAATCAGATTATCAGATCTACCAAGAGTGGTAAATGGTGCTATAACAAATGGCCCCTAATATATGAGGTCAGAAGGGGTACATGATGGCCGAAATATATTAAGTGTATGGAAGGAATCATGCCAAGAATGAGGAGGAGTTCACCATAATTCAGCATGCCAAGGCAACGAAAGAGATTAGAAAGAAACTGTTGTCTAAGGCGGGCATACCCATGCTTAGAAATAGTAAAACATGTCTACATGTCAAGTCCAAAAGTGGATCCAATATGCATATAACTATAAAGGAACTGAAAATACATAATGGATCCTATGATCATAATCAAGAAAGTACATGTTTGAATATCACATATATAAAGCTGATCAATGATGCTAAAGTATGAAGCTAATCAGTGAAGTCAAGAAACTGATCCAAATAGTGCCAAGTGAACATGATGGAATAAATGGTACTACATTGCAACTCGGGTGCTAGCATATAATATGTCGTTGTAAGGAACTGCAACATATAATGTGGATGGTGTCAACTAGTAGAAGTAGGAGGAACTGACAAGTGGACCAAGACATGTTGATGCAAACCTGAGGTATTCATCGACTGCCATGGTACATTTCTACAGAATGGGAATGAATGATCTAAAGTCGACCATATGAGAAATTGTTTGATTACCGGTCATTAATGTATACCGTTAACAAACGCGATACTACTCACCGATAGTGATGATGAGAGTCAAGGTACCCAGTACAATCTAACAATTGTGAATAAATGTGTTGTAGTCGAACACTTGAAATAATCTATCAATCAAGAGACAATGATATTTTCCCACTGTCGATAGCGAAGGAATCTACCACTGATGACTACAAACCCTAAGGTGCTGCTAAATGTACTCTAGATCCTTTTCCCAAAGTAATGAGACGAAGTCGATGGGAAACGATCTGCTAGAAGGAAGGCATTAAGGCATTCTTCATCAATCTAGGGCAAGTGTAACCCATAGGCCAATAATGTGGAAGGAATCAAGCGAACAAAGATGTAGTAACTCAAGCAAAGCATGTTTCCGGTGTACACAAGATGTGGCTACCACACGATAGAAACCCTCTGAACCAACCAGCAATGAAAGTTGACAAAGAGGCAAGGAATCCACCAATAGGGTCAAATGGAAACCAAGGCACTGCACGAATCCTAGATATACTGAATCATCGATCAATACCTGCCAAAGTAGATAAAAGATATCAACATCACTAAAACTGCTAGATAGATATGTAAAAACATACAATATATACAAACAAGTAAGTGCTCAGCTGAAGGCTAAGCAAAGTACTTGTTAAGGTAGAGCCAATTTCTGGGCTTCGCTAACTTGTTTCCTTGAAAGTCAATTAATTCATAAGCCCCTTTTTTCAAAATGTGCTTGACTATAAAGGGATCGTACCACATAGATTTAAACTTTCTTTCCCCCAAGGCATCTTTGTCTTGATTGTAGACTAGGACAAGGTCACCCTCATAGAAATTCTGAGCACGGACAACTTTATTGTATTGAGCTTTTACCCTCTTTTTATGGGCTTCATTTATTATGGAGACATCTTGACACTGCTCATCAAGATGCTCCAAATGAGCGAGGCGTTCCTCGAGACTAGAAGTATCTGGAAGAAGTTCAAAAACTAGCTTAAGAGAAGGAATTTCACATTCAATAGGAAAGATAGATTCCAACACGTAAACTAGTTGAAAAGGAGTAAAACTAGTGGCAGTCTTAACTAACGTTCGGTATGCCCAAAGTGCCAGATACAACATGATGTGCCAATTGGATCGAGCTTTGTCAATCGTCCTTTTAAGGATGATTTTAAGGGACTTTTTTCATGACTTCAACATGCCCATTGGCCTGAGGATAATATGGAGATGAATGCTCCTGTTGGAAACCCAACTTGAGAGCCAATTCAAACATTAGTTGATTTTGGAAATGACTACCATGGTCAATGACAATATGTTTAGGGATACAAAATCATGAAATAACCTGATTGAAGAAAAACAAGGCCACTATTTTGCTGTTGTTTTTTGAAAGTAGGCATGGCCTCAGCCCACTTTGTAAAGTAGTCTACGACTACAATGATGTACTTGTGATTCCTTGTTGAATGTGGATTACAAGTATTAAAATCAATGCCCCACTTCGTGAAAGGACTGATGGTGATAACAAGGAAAAGCAGAGCTGGATGCACATGCAGTTTACGAGTATAGACTTGACAAGGATGGCATGTTTTGACTGCTTCAATACAATATTTGAAAATCGAAGGCCAAAAGTAGCCTGCTCGCAAAACTTTTTGGGCTGTTGCAATCCTCGATAAATGACTGCCACAAGCTCCATTGTGTGAATCATTAAGAGCCGTCTCAGCTTCTTCCAAAGTCAAACAACACCTAAGGATTGAATCAATCCCGTCATGATATATTGTGTCATCTATAATAACATAATTCTTAGGGAGGTGGCACAACTTTCTACGTTCATATTTGGAGAAAGCGGGTGGAAACTTCGAAGTCTGGATATATATAATGATATCCCCATATGAAGGATATTGTGAAGAAATGAGAAACAAATATTCATCAGGAAATTTTTCCTCGTGAAATTTTTTTTCCTCACAAGGCAGATCTGATATCAAATCTACAAATACTAAAGATTTCTTAGATTTAGCCGACATGAATTTGAGATCGAATTCTTGCAAAATGACAATCCATATATTATATTTCCCCCCAATCACTCGCCTAATGAGGACAAAATGAAATGGATTGACGGTTGCTAAGACGAACATTTTTCGAAGTAGAATGTAATGTCGAACTCATTGGACAACTGCCAAAGCCAGTTTTGTCGATGGGAGAATATCGTAGTTCAGGATCTACCAAGCCTCGACTTAGGTAGTAGATTACATGCTCATAGAAAGCATCATCTTCTTGAACCAGAACCATACTAATGGTTGATTCTGCTACAACGAGATACAAGAGGAAGTCTCTGATATAATCGGGTGGACTCAATAATGGAGCAGAAGTTAATGATTTTTTCAAAGCATCAAAATATCATTGTGCAAAATCATCCCATAAAAATGGGACTCCTTTCTTAAGAAAACACATAAATCCTTTTGTAATCTTGACATAATTTTCTATGAATCTCCTCAAGAAATTTTCCTTTCCTTGGAGACTTTGAAGTTGACAAATAGAAGACGAGGGAGGCAACTGAAGTATTGCCTCAACCTTGAAGGGATCAACATGAATCCCCTCTGTCAATATAATGAATCCTAATAACCGACTTTATGTGACGAAGAAAATGAACTTATTTGGATTGAACTAATTTTATAAATACGACACCGTTCAAAGATCAATCGAAGGTGTTTAGGATGATCAATTCTCTTTCAAGAAATAACAGCTAAATCATCCAGATATGCTTCGATAATGTGTTTGATGTCGTGAAACGAATTAGACATGGCCCGCTAAAAAGTGGCTCCAACATTTTTAAGGCCAAATTGTATATTTTTTTATGCAAACATACCCCAAGGACCAATAAAGGTTATCTTGTGCTGATCTTGTGGATGGATAGTAATTTGATTGTAACCAAAGAATCCATCCATGAAAGAAAAAATTTCATTACCAACACATTCATCAATAATTTGATCAATAAAGGGCATGGGGTAATTGTCTTTCAGACAAGCCTTATTTAGGTCCCTAAAGTCAATACATACTTGGATCATTCCTTGATTTTTATCTATAGGGACTGGATTAGAGACCCACTTAGTCAGAGGAACGAGGTATATAAAGCCCACCTTAAGCAGCTTTTCAACTTCAGCTTTAATATCTGTTACTTTTCTAGGATTGACGAGTTGAATTTTTTGACAATTAGGTTTAGCATTTTCGTATGTCTTGATCTCATGCTGGACTATAGATGGATCTATTCGAGGCATTTCCTCATAAGACCAAGCGAACACATCACGAAACTCTTTGAAGAGATCGATGTAAATTTGAATTTCTTTAGGGGAATAGTTAGCGCTGATGAAGACATTTTCAATTATGTTAGGATTCCTAGAGATGTTCACAGGTACAGTGTGAGATAATAGATATGTTACCTTCGGCAAAAAACTGTGCTGGGGCCAAAGGGTTTAAAACTGTATGAACATCACTAGCAGATGTATCGGACAAACTTAACTCAATTTCTTGCAAATGAGGGAGGAAATATGAATAGTGATGTAAATCATCCCATGGTCTATCAACACCAATTATTGCTTCTAGAATTGCTTCCTCAGATGGTAAGACTGTATCTAAGCAATCCTGAGCTGAAGTTGAATCAAGGGTCCAGGCTGGAGCCACATCTCCATCTAACTCCTCTGGTGAGAAAGGAGTAGGATGGGAGTTTGCAGAGTTAACAATATACAGATAAGAAATTTCTGTTGCAAACATAGGAAATGTCATTCCACCTACCTACCTGCCAAGGGTCCGAAAAATAATGAGTTGGAAAGAACTCTCTTCGAGAAGGTCCCCTGGAGGATGAAATAGCATTGATTCTAGCTCAAGGAGTAGGGAGATCAAAACTACCCATTAAAGAAGAGTACATCCCAACTGCTAAATTCTCAATAGTTTGCCTAGGATTATCCACGAATGGAACAATAGAGTCAGAGGATGCGTGAGAGTCACCTGGAGAATAATTCATCTGATCAACTTTTACAATTCTTCTGTTATGAAACCAGCTCAAGAAGAGATAAAAAAGATAGATCAACGCCTTAGAATTCAGCCTCTTCGAGGGGGCAACCTACTTTACATTACATAAATGAATAATTCTTGGATGATACAAATGAAAAGACCTCCTTTCTATATATAGGAGTCTAAGGGGTCATAACATAATCAGAGCCTACATAACAATAATAATGTAAGGGCACAATAATAACAATAGTGGGCTTCTATGGGGCACAATAGTAACAAAATGGGCACAATAGGGGCACAACAATATTAATAAGGGGTACAACTACAATAGTAATGGGGTAATCACTAGTATTATGGGGACCCAACATCTTCCCTCATGAGGAAAAAAAAGGATGTAATATAAATCTAATTCATGCCTAAGAGGAGGTTGTAATCCAGGTTCGCATCGAAAATTTCTACCTCAATATTTACCACCTTTCCCCCAACACAGATGGGAAAGGCTAGAATAATCTTGTGCGGCCTATGAGAATGTCCATCAAATGTCGTCAATAGATTTGGTGAAGGAACAACTTGAGGTGATCCAATGAATGGCCTTCCAACATGACATGGACATCACACATGTGGAAGCTCCCTCATCTATAATTGTTCGAAAGATGCTAATTTTTCATTATGTAGACTTTATCTGGAAAGCCGTATGATGGGGAAGTCTCTTTTTGACGTTTGACATATCAAAAATGAGCACAAGAGATTTTTTTGGATCTACTACTCCGATTGATGAGAGCAAAGCACTCCTCTGAGAAGGGCATGATTGGAGTACCTCTAATGCTGACATAAAGTAAGGACTCTGAGCCAAATCTTCTACAATCGAGTAGTTCTGGGCTGCCTTAGCATTAGGATTAATGGTTGAGCGCTTCGTGGAGCCTTTTTGCATCTGAGGTATAAACTCAACAGTGGGTCTCTCAATATGGAGCATCTCTAAGGCATCAAAAGCAGACTTAGCCTTAGATGATTCCGATTCACCGTAATCACGTGATCGCGTAGCGATGTCAATATGTGAGCTCATCATATAGACATTTGACAAATTGTCCCCTTCTTGGTTGCCCTTTGTGGGGGTACCAGCATTATAATTTGTGCTAGAAAGTAATTTCTGCCCTTAGGGAAAAGGGTCAGTGAGAACAACCTTGGAGCTAGAAGACCCTTGTTGCACTAATAAGCGCTAAACATCTTGGATCTTAGGGATGGATGAGTCAAATGATCCCCATTGCATAACTTGCATGGAAATTTTACCTTTTTCTTGGACTCTTTCTTACGCTTTTCGGCGTCATTGCCGGGTTTGTTTGGATTGCCCTTCCTGTCTCGGTTCTTCTTCCTACCTCTACCTTCCTTCTTTCCATCAGATTGTTGATTTCCTTTGGCATTAGAAGTTTGGATGACATTTATAGACATAGGTTGAGAAGGAGTAGATGTGGATGGTGATTCCTGCATGGAGGAAGTAGTTTGTAAAGACAATTGCTCCAATTGATTCAACATGTTAACCGTGTTAACATCAATTGATCTGACTAGCCCGTCAGCGTGGGGACCTGGCTTCAGTTTGGTTATATCAACCTTGGATCTAGGAGCGTCAGGTAGAAGTTTTTGAAGAACCCTAGACTGAGAATAGATCAGTTCTAACTGCTGGGCCTTGAAAATAGGGGATCAACTAGGCATGACTATGCATTTTTGGAGAACAGTGCAGGACATGCAAGAGAGGGATCAACTTGGCATGACTGCACAATTTTGGAGAGCAGTGCAGAGAAAGGTAGCAGGGGCCCAATTGGGCATGTTTGTGCAATTTTTGAGAGCAGTGCCAAGCAAGGCAGCAGAGGGCCCGCTAGGCACATCTACACAATTTTGGAGAACAGTGCAGACCCAGGTCTTTGTGCAATTATGGGTTCCGACAAACTAGAATCAGGTTTAATGATTGCGCTTGAGAAATGCACAGTTCAGTTTGGACTTGGAGGTAGTTTTTTGCGTAGTTCTAGGAGGCATACACACTACTCACATTCGAGATTGGGTAGTGAAGTTGAACTGGAGGACAACCTCAAGCGCTGTGCAGTTTCCGGAATAAGGGAAAGTTCACTGAGGGTTGAGATTGCGAAGTGTAGCTCAGTTCGAGTAAGGTGGAAGAAGGTTGTCCAGTTGGATAGATTTTTAGAAAAATGTCTAAGTGTTGAAAGCAAGTGAACTTGTGCAAACTTGACATAGTGATCACATACTTAGCATACTTCAATGATGAGACAACATAGACCACCAGAACAACAAGACAAAACATGCCCTTGGTGAGACTGTCTTAGATCTGAGAGCGACAAGCAAAACACTTGAGATAGACCTTCGGACAACCATGATGACACTTGCGCGATAGTGCTTACAACTTTGTGTGTGAGTATGAAAGATGTTGACATAGCGAAGGCAACCCAAACACACAAAGACAAACCTTCAAACTCACCAGAACAAGATCACAAGCATGACAAAGCAATCAATATGCCAAAAGATGACTGTTGATCAAACAAGCAAAAGTGTGAAAAGACTTCACAAGAGCTCTTCGGGTGAGCTCGAGTTTTTACAACCATCAAAGGAAAAACCAAAGAAGGCTCTGAAATTTGGATGCAAGCCAAAATTATGGAGTGTGTTTCATTTTCTACAACATTTGGTGACACACTGGTTGAATACCAGCTTCTTTATTTTGGTTCATTTGTTTAGCGCAAGGCCTTGGCCTTTCAGGGAGTATTGATTTGCTGTGAAGATCACTTTAGATTTCCCACTTGCCCCATGGATAGACATTGTTCACCTTGTAGCAACTCAACTTAACACAACACAAGATTCAACTAGGTCACAGTGATTCAAATCAGGAAGGGTAATTTGGCTCACGAGCTTAAGATTTTCAGGGTATAGTTTTTCATCTCTAGCATTGCCTCGCTTCCAGCAGGCCTCGACAATGCCCTGGCGGTGTCATGCAGGAACAAAAAAATTACTCCATTGTCAGTGAGCCTGGATAGTACCCCAGTGGAGTTTCTTTCTTCACCTCTCTGCGTAGGAAGCCTTTCTCTTCTTTTGCCTTTGTTATTTTTTTGAAAAAGGACTGCGCATAGGCACTTATTTATTTTTGGGCAAGAAGAGGGATCCTGACTTATTGAGAGAATAAGAGGTTGTTCCTTAAGAGAAGCATGTGTAGATCTATGATTCAGGGAAAATTTTAGGGGCTAGTATTCGCCCATGGGCTAATTTTCTATACTTTTTCCAAGAAAAGGATTTGCTAATTTCCATTTTTTTGTAAAAATGATTCACCCAAATTTTATAGAATGAAATTATTTTACCTTAAAAATCGCCAAAAAATTATATATAGACTATATAAAAATATTATAAATTTGAATATTTTTACAGAAATATCTCCAAACATTTTATAGATTTCATATTATGGACTAGTGCGATTTGCCAAGGTTTCTAAACTTTAAGTTAAATTTCCATCCTTAAAATTTTCCTTGTGAATCCTCGCTAAGGATTGCACCGACAACTTCATCAAACTTTAAAGTACTAGATCCAGAAACAGAGTTACTAATGGCCATAACTAAACCATTCCAACTTTTTGGCAATGAGCATAGAAATAACAGAGCCCTAAATTCATTATCAAAAGTTACCCATACAGAACTTAACTGGCTGGTAACTGTATTAAATTCATTTAAATGATCAACAACAAATCCACCTTCTGACATCTTCATATTAAATAAGTGCTTCATAAGAAATATCTTATTTCAGGCTGAGGGTTTTTCATATAGTTTGGCTAATGCCGACATTAACCCCTCTGTTGTCATTTCCTTTGAAATATTAAAGGCTACTAACACCTCTAGGCACAATTGTATTGTTCCAAGTGCCTTTCTGTCGAGAATATCCCATTATGTGTTTGTCATACTCGTCGGCTTCTTTTTTTTTCTGCTCAATGGTAGGTACATATCTTTCTGATATAAGTAATCTTCCATCTGCATCTTCCACAGCTGGTATTTTTGGCCGTTAAATTTTTCAACCCTAAACCTACCATCTTCCACCATTACTCCCACTCGAACCAAGAACCCTTCTCTCCTACAAGCTTATTAGCTAAATAGACCTTCGAATCTAATACCATTTGTTAGAAAATTATAAATTACAAAGAAAGGGAACACATAAAATATTGCAGAAATATAAACATAGAAAAGACATAAAACAAGAGAGACACATATATAAGTGGTTCACCCAATTTGGGCTACATCCACGAAGAAATAGTTAGTACTTGCTTTTATATTATCGAGCAAAATTAAGAGATATAACCTACAACAGATCCATTCTAATTCCTTCTTAACTCTCACACAATCTCCTTTTTTTTCTCATTCAAATTACACATCTACATAGACGCAATACAATTCCCTCATATATAGAGAGGGGTTACCTTCTAGGAAAAAACCCTAAATTAAACATAGCTTCTACTGTCAGATTTCCACCTAATGAACGACCTAGATTGACTATGAAATTACAACATTTTACAAGGCAATTTTACATCTATTTTTAGCTTCAGGGGTGCTACCCCCCTGGTCCCCCCTTGTAGCACAAATAATGGGCAGTGTTGCTGCTCCATTACGAACTGGGTTCCATTGCGGTTATACCTTTGAATAAAGAAGATAACCATGCTCCACACCCAACACTCTATTAGAGTGGTTGGGTTGGCCAATCTTGAATGACTTGTATCTTGGATGGGTCCACATGTACACCCTGCTCATCAATGATGTACCCCAAATATTGAACCTGGGTCATCCCAAAGGTATATTTCTCCAAGTTAGCATAGAACTTGTGTTGTCTATGAATTTGAAGGACCTATAGAATACGGTGGAGATGCTCTTGCCAACTCTCGTTGATGATCAAGATGTCATCTAAATACACCACCACGAATGCATTGGTGAAGGTTTGCAAGATGTCGTCCATCAATCTCATGAAGGTTTCTGGGTCGTTCATCTATCCGAACAACATGACCAACCATTTGAAAAAGCCCTCCTTGGATTTGGAGGCATCCTTCCACACATCAGAGGTTTTGATAGGCACCTAGTGATAACTTGACTTCAAGTCAATCTTGTTGAAATATCCCCCAAGGTTTGACGACTCCCCCCCCAAAGCTGGTCTAGAAGGTCTTCAGTTCGTGGGATTGGGTACCTATTCCACACAATGATCTTGTTCATCGCCCAATAGTCAATATAGAGCCTCTAGGTCCAATCCTTCTTCTGTACGAATACAATCAAGCCCATAGGGTGATCAGCTTGGCTTGATGTGCCTTTTCTAATGTAGTTCTTGAATTGACCTCTTGATCTCATCGTTCTCCAGAACAGAGCGTTGATAGATCGGTCCATTGGGAAGCAACGTGCCTGGGGCCAGATCGATGGAATGCTTGACCTGACAGGGTAGAGGTACCCTTGTGAGTGAGGAAAAAATATGTTGTGCAGAGGAGATGTGCCTAGAATTCGTGGCCACAACCTTCTTCATGCCTTGGGGGCGAATCATAAGAAAAACAAATTTCTTGGTTTGTGAAATGATCTGAGTGCATTGCTTTGCAGTGATCAAAGAGATGGCGGTAGGCGAGGCTACATCCAGTATCCTGTAAAACTTATTAGCCAAAGTAATAATCATAGAATGAGGTCTAGACTCATATACATCATGTCACTTCTACAAGTATGGTTGTCCTAACAATACATTAGAAACCCCAAGAGGAGCAACGTCACACAATACCTCATTCATGAAGGGCTTGATGCTATAGGGAAGGTGAAACTACTAGCTGACGCGAAGATCTTGTCCTTGGTGAAGCCACTCGATGGTGTATGGTTGTGGATGTGATGTAGTATTTAGGCCCGACCAATTCATGACCTTTGTTGAAATGAGTTTCTTTTGGAAACCATTATTGACAATGAACTGAAAGGGAGAACCCTTTACCCACATTTGTCAGCGGAAGAGGCATTCTCCCTCCTCTGGATCTTTAGGCTGAATTTTCTGGATCTTTGTGGTGGCCATGGTGGCACTGGGCTCCGCATCAATGATTGGCTTCCCTTTGTTAGTTCCCTTATCGGGTTCTGATTCAGAGTCAAAACCTACGTCTGATTCAGAAGACTTCGGGTCATCCACCAATGACTGCTTGGCCTGACACTCACTTGTATTGTGAGTGGAGCTCTTATGGAACTTACACCATTTTCTCGTGTCATTCTTTGTCTTCGTGGTGTTGTTCTTTGCTTGTGGCTTTGATGAGTTTTCCTGGGTAGCCCCGCCTTGGCTTGGTCATTTGTTCTGTGGTTTGGGGGTGCCTTTTCCTTGCTTTGGATTCATATATCCAAAGTCCCACTTATTCTGTTTAAACTTCTGCTTAATCTTTACAACTCACCGATACATTGTGCCGAGCGAGGAGATGTCCAGGAACTCCATCTCATCCTGGATGTACTTGTGTAGACAGTGGCGGTAGTTGAGCACCAAATTCCGCTCAGTATCCTTGATACCGAGCTTCGTGCGAAGGGTATGGAAAGTATTTGTGAACTCTTACACATCTTGGTCCCTGCCCTACCATAGTGTGGTCCACTTTATGTATTTTTCTTCATAGCTCCCGAAAAGGTAATAATGCTCCTTGATGGTGTCTTGGAAAGAATTCCAAGTGGGTGCAGCTGAATACAACGAGGGTTCACTTTCATACTTTTGTTCACAGTAGGTTTCCCACCAGTCCTTGACGTGTGGGGCAGCTTTAAGAAGTGCAAAAGTAATGTTTTCCCGATTGGGAAAGTCATGAACTGAAAAATATCCTTCCAACGAATTTAAACATTTATCTATGGCGTATTCATCTGTCAAGCCTTAAAATATGGTAATATTGAAGTTAACATGTACCTTAAAAGGAGTAGCACCTCCAGAGTGGTTGCTGGATGAATATGCATCACCTGTGGGTAGTCGTCGCAAGATTTGGGCAAAGTTATCCATCATTGCGTCCCTCTATCGCTCGAGGGCTTCCTCGAGCAACATTTTGAAAGGATCTCCTATCCCCTTGTCTTTATTTTCTTCCTCCATGGGATGTCGTCGGGTTTTTCGAGGCTGATCTTGAAATGGTTCAACTAGATCGAGCCCAAACTCCTTATGCCATGACCTCGTTGGGGACATGCAAAGAAAAATAGAGAAAGAGTAGATCGCTCTGATACCACTGATCAAAACTTAAACATGAATTCTACAACTTACAGATATAATCATAAACACGGAGATGAAACATAAAAACACTTCATTTCATTAATAGCAAAATATCGAACTATGCTTACAAACAAAATGGAAATAAGATAGCTCGGGTGATGGTAATGTTTCTTTGAGAAGAGATGCGGTGGCTACATGACTCTAAACTGAGTTACAATGAGGCTCGAGGGCCTTTTTATTATTGAACAATAAGTGAAAACCCTAAACAACCAAAATCCTAACCCGAGGAGATGTAACACCAAGAGTTTATGGGCCCTATTGGGGTTAGTTGGGTAGCCAACTTCCCGGAACTCGTATGATACCTCATTGGAAAGAACTCTATGAGGAATACAATTGTTGACGTGATTTCATTAATTATCACCAAAATAATGTTTCCAAAAAAATGTCGTTTAGGGCCTCAAAATAACTTTAGAAGTTCAGGACCCGAAAAACTGCCAAAAATAGTAAATTGTGCTACAATTAATGAAACTAAAGAACTGAAAAAAACAATGTTGAGGGTCCAAGTGGAATAGATGGGTGGCCACAAGTATCCACCTGGATCAATATGTTTTTCTTTCAACAATATTTTTGGTTGAAGGTGTCATTGAACACCAAGGACGATGTTTCTCCAGGGGGGAGGGTTTTGTAACAACCCCGGGAAAATTCCATGTAATAAAAGTTAATAAAGAAAAAATAGTAACCATGGTTATGGGACACTTATTCCAAGCTAAGTGTTGGGAAAAAAATCTCAGTGTGGGTGTTCATTTGGTTTAGTATGGCTAAGGAAATTGGCAAAGGAAATGACAAAGGCCTTGGAAAGGCATGAAGCATTAATTGACATTTTATTTATGAAAGTAATGGAAATTAGGAGAAAAGAAAGGCGAAAGGTCACAGGTTGCATGTGAGGAGGAAAATAATGGAAAATGAAGAAAATAGAGGCCTCATTAATAAAAAGGCTTTTGAGGATAAGTTGGTACAATTTGTTAGTTTTACATTTTGTTAGTTCAGTTTTGGAGCTCTCTCTCTATTGCCTCTCTCACACTCTTGTATATTTAGATTTTTCTTGGAGAACTTTAACATTGGATTAAGAAAAGAAGATAAGGCTAAAAAAAGTGAGGATCAAGCAAGGAAGACCATGATCAAGCAACTACATCGAGATTATTTGCAGGTATCAATTTTCACGTGTGATTTCCTTGCCAGATTTGCCATGCATGGTAGATGCAAGTGTTTATTTGGCCCTCTTGTTGTCATTGGCATGGGTTTTTCTAGGTTTGTAAGTGTTCTTCAACCTTGCCTTTCCATATCCAGATAGCCATGATATGATGGGTTCTCATGTTTTGGTAGAGATGGATTGCCAGATGGATTCAAAAATAAGTGAGGTGCTATCTGAAAGAAAGAACACATGGCTTAATGATCCTTGAATCATAATATGTATTGTAGTGAAGCCTTTTCCTATTAACCTCTGAACCAGACTGTGGCTTGCGTAAAGTCATATTTTGTGTTACTTCGGTGGGCCTAGGAATCCTCATGGGTGAATGACGGGATATATGGTAAATCCTAGAGGTGGGTGCCCTCGATCAGGCCTATGAATCCTTGGCCAGTGAATGGCAGGATATACAATAAATTTTGGAGGGTGGCATCTTGATTACACCTAGGAATCCTTGACCATTATATGGCAGGATGTATGGTAAAGCCTAAAGACTTTGAGATAGAAAATTCCTCCTGTTGTAGGTGGAGGAATCTGGTGGCATCCATATTTGTTTAGGGCCTAAATATCTAGTGGGGATTGCGGTATATCCTAGTTCTATTGATGAGGGTGAGGTGGTGTAGCCTTATGAATACCTGGTTGATTTTGGTTATGAGTCCCACATTCATGCTTGGAATATGGCATGAGGGTGATTGGCTGAAAGAAAGATTTGGTTTAGCCAATCTATGGTTGGGTTATACGTGGAAGTCCCATACCTGGTTGGCTTATGCATTCATTTATAAGATTTCCTTCTCCTTGGTATTTCATGTGTAAATGTAGTGGTTTGTATGTGGATTTTATGACTATTGTATCCTTATGATTTATGTTGTTTATATGTTGGTTATGAGTATGTTTTATGATAGTGATGATGTATGAATTTCATCATGTTTTGATTTGTAAATGAATGAACAATGAATATATGACCTAATAGATAATGCAAATAATGTGATAAGGCATCAATGTTTCTTAGTGATTCTCATATAAGTATGAGATCCCTATGCTAAGATTTGTTGTTATGACCTGTAGAATGCATATTTGTGACATGTTTGACGAAATTCATGTCATTGTTAGTAGGGGTCCAGTGAAGTCTTGTTCAAGTATTTTCATTAGTATCATTGTTTCAATTTTACTTTTCATTTCTGGAAGTTCCCTGGAGTTTCAGACAATGGCCTGAGTCCCAGCCCTAAAAAAGTGGCACATAATCTGAGGCCACAGGCTTAGAACTAGCTGAAAAATACCCTAGTTGCTTGCATGCCCTTGATGTGAAAGTGACTAGAGGGTCCCATCCGCATGCATGCCCATGTCATGGTAGCAACTGAGGCTCTAGGTCAATAAAATGTTAAGTTTCCTTAGGGTTTGGTCACCTGGAAAGGTTCGTTGACCCCTAGAGGCTCTATAGCATGTGTGTAAGGTCAATTTCGTTTTGTTTTGTTGGTTCCACTTCCTTAATTATATATGGGGAGTTGAATTAGATCATTGTAGTCTCTCGTCACATGTTTACCCCAAAGGGCCGATTAGCTTGGATAAATGTGGGAGAAGCGTGTTACATTTATGCATCTCATGTGTGTATGCATATTGATAATTTTCATAGAGTTTATTAATTGTGATGTGATGTCAAACTTACTTGATTAGTTTCTACTTTAGTAAGATGCATTGTATTAGGCATGTTGTATCTCATTATCAACATTCCGTTTTCCTATATTTTCTTTTAAGATTTTATTATCTCTTATGTATTTTGGTTGGTTTTCACTTTTCATTAGTAAAGAGGAAAGACATTGGGATATTATATGTTATTTGTTATACATAGGGAAAATTTTGTTGAGAGAAAAAATTTATGTGATATTTTAGAATTATTATTAACAATAGTTCAAATAGATGTAATTTATTATCCCCTGTCACGACAAGTATAACACACTAGATACTGTGTTGACCATCTATTAATCAACTATTTAGATAATGTGTATCTATTAATAAACTATTTGACGAAAAATCAAACAAGAATCTACAAGGCTAACTTTATAAACAAAATTAAGTAGTTAATTTAATTTAATTTAATTTTATTCATTTCAATTGCGATTGGCTGAATGGGTTTCTCTCTTATTGTGTAATGATGAAATTCGTTGCCTGATTGTACCTATGTGATCTCAATTGTGCAGAAAAATGAAAATTGATTTGACACTGCATTGAGTAGATGAACGATGGATCTGGCAAATCATATTTATATCTCAAATACCACAATTTTCACTATAAGAAGGTTGGGTACGTGGCATCCCATCCAATCCGATCATTGATATGATAGTCTTTTGACATTATAGTTAGGAGCCAATCATGCATGTTTCTTTCTATAATTTCATTGTTAATCCAATTATCTATTTATAAGTTGTTCTCATGATTCGTGTGCACGAAGCAACCAATTTTATAATATTTCATTCATTGTTTTAATGTTGGACACATCACGATTCATGTTTCCCAACCACATAAACAACATATGTAGAGTAAGAAAGTTAGGTCATGCCTCACACAGATCGTACATATAACATAGTGATTGATATAAATGTGCATTTATTCATTAACAACAAATATGGATAAGATATATTCTAAAAGCAAACATAAATGTGCCTAGAAATATTCCACTCAATTATTTTTTTGGTATTTTGGTATTTATCAAGACAACTATAAATTATAATACGTTAGTATTATCATTTCTATTTCTAAATTGTAATACATTAATATTATCTTTCTATATATTTTGATTTTTTTTAAAAACTTCTAATTTTAATCTTTCAAAATTAAAATATTATTTAAAAAAATATTAATTTAATATCTTTAATAATAATAATGATTTTTTATATAATTAAAATTATAACAACATTAAAAAAAAAACATACCCATATTCTTATTATTTTCCGTTCAGCACATATGACTTTCCAAAATTCATGGCATCATAATTAATATTTTTTATTTATTAAAGAGTTAAATCCATAATTAAACATGGAATTCACACAATTTGAGGATTTCAAATAAATAGTGATTCATTGCACATAGAAGAGAATAAATATCATGTCATTTTCATCGTTCACATTTAAAAAATTCGTAGAATTGAGGCTTATGTGATCCATCATAGTTATAATAAGAGCTTCGGCGTAAATCACATGAAAAATACCTTGGTCGACGCGTTTCGAACCAACTAGTGTGGTTCATCGTCAGGACAAGTTGAAGAAATAGATCAGGCCTAGCATGTTAAATAGACTGAGCAGAGACTCCAACGGCTACCTAACGGCTATTTTTGACTTTAGGACCCAGGCCAAAATTATATTTAATCTTATTAATTAAATTTTTATTTAATAATTCTATTTCTAGAAATAAGAGAAGTTAGGTACAATTAATAACGAAGCGAATAGAATCCAAAGAGATTTATTTATTTAATTATTAATAAAATAATACAATGGTTATTTTAAAGGTTATTATTAATTAATTATTGTTTGAATGATTTCTTTTACATAAATAAATATATATTCTTTATTAATTTATTAGATTCTTGATTAAATATATATATGCGTTATTTATTAAAGGTATGTTAATATGTTTATAAAATTATTATATCTACTAATTATTAATACCATTCTTAAGGGTTAGTTTGAAAAGTAAAAGAGGAAAATAATTAATTTATTTTTGGAGATAATATATATAATATATATATATATAATATATAATATATATACTATATATATATATTTATTAATAATATTTAAATGAGGTGGAATTATCTAGGAAAAGCTATTATATATCCATTAGTTTAAATAGCTGAAAATAAGTAATTAAATAGAAGCAATCTCAAATATCAATAAAAAATAAAAATATCAATAAAAGTAATACAAGTAACCCCAAGAATATATCGTAGTTTAGATACACCAATACTAATAACATAATGAATTAAATAAATTGACCACCAAACAGGGGAAGGACCCTCATCAGCTTAGATTAATACCTTCAATTATATATATCTTTTAATAAAAATAATCACCACTAAATACAGGAGGAACCCAATATATAGGCGAGAACATAAATCCGCGAGCGATAAATCGAAAAGATTAAACAAAAGCACCTAGGATGCGCAAAGGGGCGGGGGGGGGAGGAAGAAACCCTAAGATGACAAGGGAGGGATCCAACTTCTACTTACCTTCTAACCATCATCTCTGTTGAGATTATTAGGTCTACGCTCAATTTCAATAGCTTCCCTTAACTTGCGATGATGGAACCGATCCACTCTCGCAATGACTTTGGCCTCCTCTATACAGACATGGTGCTTAGTATTATCCACGTGCTGAGCTAAGGCTGAGGTCTTAGTTCTTCCATGCCTCAGGTCTGCTGCATGCTCGCAAATTCTCTGCTGGATGGAGTGCCCCGTTTCCCCTATATAGGGTGTCCCACAAGAGCAAGGAATCAAATACACACCCTTCATGTCTTTGGGGTTAATAGGATCCTTCACCGACCGCAGGGAATTACGAATGGTTCTGAGGGGCCTGAAGGTTGAGGGAATGTCAAACTTTCTAAGTATCCGAGCAATATTATCTGTGGTCCCTTGGATATAGGGAAGATGGACACCTAGATGGCATTCCTTCGGCTCTTTATTAGTAAACGCATTTTTAGAAGCTTTACAGAAAGCCTTCTGACCTAGGTTCCTACTATATCTGTTTTCCACAAAGACATCAAGGAGGTGGGATCTCTCTCTGTTCAGGTTATCATTATCCAAAATCCTTAGGGCACGCATAGCCAGGGTGTTAAGAACACCCATCTTCTGAGCAGGGAAATGATGGGAATCAGCGTGAAGATACTGCTCAGTGTGAGTTTTCTTACGGAACACCGCGTGGGAGAGAGAGCCATCCTTCTTCCTCAAAATGAGAATATCTAGGAAAGGGAGGTTGCCATTGACCTCTTTTTCCATGGTGAACTTGATAGCTGGGGACTGGCCATTCAGGTGATCCAGGAAACGATCCAGCTCCTCATGGCCATGGGACCAGATGACATTACTGTCATCTACATACCATTTCCACAGCTTAGGAGGGAGACGATCCGAGGCAAGAGCCTTGGCTTCGAAATCTTCCATAAAAAGATTCGCCATGATCGGAGAGAGGGGGGAACCCATGGCAACGCCACAGGTATGCTCGAAGAACTCACCCTTGAAACAGAAGAATGTGGAAGTGAGATATACCTCAACCAGATGAGTAGTATCCGGGTCTGTTAGGCGGTAGATCACTTCCATGGCTTCTTTTATAGGAATGCAAGTGTACAAGGAGACCACATCAAAGCTGACAAGAATTTCCTCAGGGTCAAGCCTAATATCCTTGAGCTCCATGATGAAGGATGCAGAGTCCTTCACGAAGGACTCAGTGCGGCCAACCAGGGGCTTAAGCTTGAGAGCCAGAAACTTGGCAAGGAGGTAGGTCGGACCTCCGATGGTGTTGACGATAGGCCTCAGAGGGACCCCTTCCTTGTGAATTTTAGGCACCCCATAGATTCTAGGGGCGATGGGATTTCTCTCAATGAGCTTACGGGACAGGGAGCCCACCGAGTTGCTAGAATTGATGGTGTGAGCCACTGTCTTAGAGATCTTCTTCAGAGGGTTCTTGACCGTAGCCCCTCATTGGCTTCAGTTTCATTTTTATACAAGCTTAAAACGAAAAACTATGCTTGAATTGTTTTAAAACAAAAAACTATGGTTTGCTTCAGTTTCATTTTTACACAAGCTTAAAATGACAAACTATGCTTGAATTGGTTTACATGCCCCTAACATGATGAAAAGGAGAGTCTCCTGTAACCAGATGGAAGTTGTTGCGGTGAAGCAGGATGGTTATCCAATACTTTCTTGGCTTCATCCGAATAGGGACAAAGGTTAATGGGGTGATTCCCTTCACATAACCTACGTGGAAACTTGACTTTACCACTAGGTGCATGCCCCCAAAGCTTCATTACATTCACCTAAGTAGAGTACTCAAGGCTATCAAGTGGATGGAATGAAGGTTCTTTTACAAGATCAGGTGAAAGACTCGACTGGGATTTTATAAGGTCTAGTCAAATATTCGACTTGGAACTTTGCTGCAGGCATCCTTGTTTTATTTTTTAACGAGCTTGAAATAAGACAAGGAACTCTGCTCATACCCTTTTGTTTCATTTTTTAAGGAGGTTGACACAAGATAAGGAACTATCCCCATATCCTTAGTTTCATTTTTTTAACGAGGTTGACACAAGACCAGGAACTATCCTCACGGACCTGCTTCATTTTCTAACGAGGTTGACACAGGACAACGAACCATCCTTGGGGACCTGTTTCATTTTTTAACGAGGTTGACATAGTAAAAGAACTATCCTCATACTCCTTTTTTCATTTTTTAACGAGGTTGACACAAGACAACAAACCATCCTCGCGGACTTGTTTCATTTTTTAACCAGGTTGACACAAGACAACGAACCATCCTTCGATACCCTTGATCACAACCCATAAGAGGTCATGAAGGAGTGATCGGGTTCCAATGCCCCCAATACATGATGTACAACGTCACTGAATTGATCGTCACTTGATGTAGGTATGAAATAGGTTGCCACATAATTAACATGTGGTGGGGATGATACCATTGGTACAAAAGGACCATTTAGGGATGATGGTTGACTAGGAGCTATATTTGGACCAGCAAATGAAAGCTAGTCAACGGTGACAATTTTGCCTTCATGCGAGAAACAAATAACTCGAAAGAGTGTTGAAACAATAGTTCCCATGCCATAAACAGAGTCGCACCCTAGAAGTAAATTTTAATCTAAAGGGCTTGGGATTACCATCACGTTCAGATAAGTGGTTTTCCCTCCCAAAGTAATAGGTAACTGAGGGAGGACCCCTAATGGTTTACTGGTTCCTTTCTTAAAACTCAACCGATTCTGTGTAATAGGCCCAAGCGGTGGTGAACCAAGCGCTTGCCAAGAAGTTGAGGCAAGGATACTCACTGATGCACCTTCATCTATAATAGTGCCAGATACAATCATTTTACAAACTTGTACTATGATTTGCAAAGGCACATAAGAAGGAAGGCGGAATCTTGCCAGTCGATTCCAATCAAAGGAAGTGACTAGACTACTTGGGGGGGGTAATGTAGAAACTGGAGAATTAATCCCTTGAGTTACGAGAACTAGAGGATTTTCCTCCTGTCTTGATGGAACAGGTGGATTGCCCCCAAGCTCATTTGAATCTAAAGAGACAAAAAGAACCTGAGTGGTATCATGTTTAATCTCTTCGGAAAAGGTACGATTTACTGAAGGTGAAATCGGGTCAACTGTTACCTTGACTTGTTGATTTTGGTCGGGTATAGAATCAGGATCCCCTTTCAGAGAGAGTGGGTTTAATCGACAGTTGATTTTGGTCAGTCAATTCATCAATTAGTGAAGGATTTAGGGATAGTTTCCTGTAACCAAATGGAAGTCGCTACGGTGAAGCAGAACAGTTATCCAACACCTTCTTGGCTTCATCCAGATAGGGACAAAGGTGAATGGGGTGATTCCTTTCACATAACCTACATGGAACTTTCACTTTTTCCCTCCTTTCCACGAACTTTACTATCACTAGTTGATGGTGTGTCACCAACATGATGTCCATAAGTTGATGACACAGGATGATGTGAGCGAGAGGATCATTCTTCTAAGATCTTACAAATATCAGGACAACTTCGAAGAAGATGGTCTCCTGCACAAAGTTTGCATGGATATCAAACTTTGTGGGGCCTAATGGACGATTTCTCATCAGATTTTGCATTCAAAGCAATGATTGCTTGGTTGCCCCACTGCTGAATTTACTTCTTCTTCTTCTTCTTCCATTTCTTCTTCTTCTTATCCACCTAGTTACTAGTACCAACACTTTCACCAGGTGAAGAGGAAGAAGGGGAGGAAGAAACAACAGAGGAAGAAAACAAAGGGTCAACTTTAGGATCAATTAGAGGTTGATTTTGTCTAGTTGGAGGTGTACTCGATTGAGGAGAAATCATGACATTTTGAACCAAAGAGGTTGAAAACAACCATACTGGCAAGCCAATGGTAAATCTTAGAAGGGAAAACGTAGCCATATATGGAGCACAAATATTTACAAATGGAGGAAAAGGACTATGATTCCCATCAAAAGGAATTCCTTGATTGGTGGAGTCTGGATTTTTTGCCATATGTTTCAGCCTAAGATCAACTAAAAACAAGCATGGAGGATGTTATCCGCGGTCAATTAATTTTTACGACATTGGAACACAACTTTGCTTTTTCAGTTTTAAAGAGTTGAGAAAAAGAAAAACATGACTCTAGTCGCCTTCGATTTTTAATGAGCCTAAAAGGACAAGTGCTCAGATGATCCTTTTACTTTTAAAGAGTAAAAAATGAATGAAAGTGACTACTCTAGAGACTCTAGACAAGAGGGCTTACCAGACAAATCGCAAAACTGCAATATACACCTTGGTGATAAATGAAAGAGAAATTACCAAGGATTTAATGTACGACAGTCAATCTTCCCAAATGCTGTGTTCAATGCATTGTTATCAGTAAGGCGGTATACTCGACTTGCTAGGGATAAAGGATTTCAACCTATTTGGGTCTCCTACTATATACGTGACGGCATAGGGTTCACAAGTCCATACTAATATTTATCGAATTGAAGAGAAGGAGTCACCCAACCTCCAGTGAAAATGATAGCCACTAGGTTTAAAGACGTTGAAACACATCTCTAGCCTAGACCTCTAGATGTGTTGCGTTAAGTTCCAAAGCATTTTTAGATTAATTGAGTTTCATTTTAAGTTGATCTTGTTTAAATATTTGCCTTTGAAGGTTCACCATGTGATGTATATTTGCAATTTCTAAAATGCAACTATCATGGTAAACAAACTTTTGATTTAGTTTGAATGATGAAAACCTTTGCTACTAAAGGATAGAGCAATCAGATCTTTGACAAAGAGCAAAGAGCACATCTAATGAAATTTCCCTAGTTATTCCTATCAAGAATTCACAAACCTTAATATGCACAATGCAGAATGCATGTATTTGTTTTCAGCTTCCCTTAATGTGAATGAGAAAATAAGGAAAAATAAATGCAGAAATGATTTAGAATGTTTCACTCAAAACGACAAATTTCAACATTTTTTCTTGAAGGAGAGAAAAGATGACTCAAACAACACTTTAAGGTTTGAAGAAATATCTTTTCAAAACTTTGAACAAAATCAAATTAAATCGAATGCACCCAGATAGTTTAATTGGTTAGCTACGAAGGAGGATTTTATGACACTTCACTTTTTTGACAAAAATTGAAGATTTTATGACACTTTTTCTATCGTAAAAACAAATCAATTAACACCACTTTTTGACAACAGATTGTAAATGGAAAAAAATACAAAAAATCATTCACCAATATTAATCTAAATAGAGTCTAATCTAGGTGATGTAAGTTGGCTTCAGTGATAAGATATTGTTCAAATTTAGCAAGCAACCAAACAAGAATGAAAACTAGACAAAAACCTTAACTCCTAGATGGGGAAATTGAGTTTTAGTCATCCATCATAGGTTATAGTGATAGATAGTGTGATGCATAGCACTTTTCCCATTTGGGAACTGAGATGCATAGCAGGATATAGTTCAGGATAGTGCGATGGTCATAGGGAGTGATTCTAAAAGTGTTTTTGGCTCAAATTTGATGCAGTTTTCAATGGATTAAGATTGATTTTAATCAAAAATAACAAGTAAAGTGTAATTGAATGCATTATGATGCTACTAAGCTACCAAAAGGGCATTTTGATGCTTTTGAAAATCAAATGCTCAAGATATAAACTAAACCAGAGATTGACTGAAGTAGCATTTATCTACTACGCAATTGTATAACAAAGGTGGTTCGAAAGCTTCTTGGCTAGCTTCAGACTCTGTCTATAGTTTATGTAATTCAACATAGAGCAAGAAATAGAAAAAAACAATCATCGCTCCCAATGGAGTCGCCAATTTGTTTCTAGGAAAACTAGTATTTCTAAGAAATGCTAGCCCTCTAGGTTTGGTAGCTAAGCTAGAAACAACAGTCAAAGCAATTCACTATCTTTCTTATGAGTGATAGATAAGAGAAAGATTACAAAAGACCAACCTGTAAATTTCGTTTGATTCCTCACTTGATCTCCCTCTCCTTTGGTTGATCCCGTAACTCCTCCCCGTACTTAACACGCTTGAAGAATACCTGCATAGCTACAGAAGCAAAGACCTGTCAATGCATAATGATCCATCACAACATAAACATCATAGAATTATAAATATGATAAAAAAATGAATGCATTTATAGTTAACACAATCAATTGGGAAAAATCTTGAAGAACTTTATTGATAACAATGAGAATTACAACCCATAAGAAGTCTGATCCAATGCCAGCCTCCCAGCTTCAAGCCTTCTTCACCTCATGAATCAGCAAGAACATACCAACAATAACACAATGCTCTCACCTCAATACTGAAACTAGCAGCAGTTCCTTACAACTCAGAATAATTCAGCGTCTTTGATCTTCTTGAATTAGAGATCCTTTTATAGATGATTATAGGAGGTCGAGTCATCAATGGGGATGATGAATGCCTTTCTATTTTTAGGAATTGGTTCCATGAAAGAGGGGAATTGGAGGTGGATTTCTAATTCCTTTAGTCATCCTTGGGCGAACCCAGAGGGGCAGGTGGCACAGGAGAAGTTTCTAGAAGTTTCCATGAGCAACTAACTCTCAAACTCTCTCGAAATTTTGTCCTACCTTGCCCATCGCACCTTCTAGAGGGCCAAACTACGATGCATAGCACTTTGACGATGTGGTACCTACTATGCATAGCACCCTAACACGTGGCTTTCAACAATGATTCATTTTAGGCACTTTCTGGATGATTTTTGAGATGGAACTTTCGGGGAATGAGGCATTCAAATGACTAGGGTCCTTTAGGGCATAAAACAACTATTTTAGGGGTTGATGGACCCTAATATCATCGGCATGTAATTTGGGGTTGATGTGCCCAAATATACCTATAACAATGAGGTTGCATGAGACCCCGATGTAGGATCCTAACTTAGGAGTTCAACATATCCATGTGTAGCTGAAGAATTTATGCCTTGAGATGCAAAGTCTGAAATAGGACAGGATAGCTCAACCAGAAGTGCACAAAGAGGTATGGTGTGTAAAATGCAAGGGTCAGGGTCATGAGAAGGACCACTTCCCGGTTGTCAAAAATTACCTCGTAGGAGGAGGACTGATGCCCTTAAGTCCGGAAGCACAAGAAAGACCTAGTTCAATGCCTGATTTGTGGTGCGCGATCTATCAAATAGCTAGAAAACATGCCACAAACAACTATCACTTGTTAGATAAGTATACGCAAAATTCGCAATAGTTGTTCTCCAACTTTTGTAGGCTATTGGGACATGATGAGCGTAGTTGCAGAAGATATGAATTGATGATGGATAGAACTCCCATCTACAGAATTTAGGTCGAAACGCGCCCCCTTGAACAAAATGCAGGAATGGCATGAACAGGATTTCAGGGGTGCAGAGAAGGCTGATGTGGAGGAGGACCTGGAAGAGGTTGTGCACAGTTGATATGCTACAATTGTGGAGCGTGAGGACATTATGCGAGCAATTGCATGAATACAACACACCTGTCGCGTTTGTATTGCACCTTGTTTGATCATGAGATAGAAGATTGTCCTACATTGATAGCTAGGATACATGACAAATGAGTGCTATAGCCTCCTCCCACTCAGAACCTGCAGATGATGAGGTCTAAGCCATGTGAGGAAGATATGAATGTAAACATTATGCTCTGAAGTGGAATCGCGATGGGAGATGACAAAGGAAAATAGTGAGAAGATAGTACTTGGGTTCGTAAGGCTTCAGTGAAAGAAGCGGAGTTTGATTTGGAGTGCACTTGGGAAACCTTCATGGAAGCTAAGAAGAGCTTCACTGATGCCTCCACTTCAGAAAGCAAAGATAAACCAAAGCTGAAGATGAACCAATATATGCTCACAACGTTCCTGGAAACATGTATGAAGTTATTGCAAGACAGTAAGGTGGTGAAAGGGTTATAGGAACTCATCAACAGATGTACTAGGACCACACTAGGAGAACCACACATAGTCCGAAAGATTGGAAAGCATAAGAAAAGGATGGGAAGAGAAATGAGACTAACCGCACAGATCAAAGAATATGAGATGGATCAAGTCATCCTATATTTGGGATCAGATGCAAATGTTCTACCGAAGTAGACATGGGAATGAATGGGGTGACCTACACTGTAGTGGTCTCCAATTCATCTGAGGATGGTGAACCAGTAGAAAATAATACCCATGGGGCGATTACAGGGAATAATTGTGGATATTGAGGGAGCGAGCACACTGGAGGATTTTGAAGTGATAGAGATTGTTGGTGATAGAAATCCCTACCCTACGCTCCTAGGAATTGACTGGGCCACTAACATGAATGGGGTAATTAATCTAAAAAAGTGAAAAATGATCTTTGAAAAGAAGTCACTATGCATAATTGTACCCCTAGACCCTGCTGAAGGATCACACTATACAGAGCCGGTGCATGACTATAAAAGTGATGATGATTTGGACTACATCTACAAGATAACAGCGTGAGAATAAGACTGGGTGAATCCCACCGCAGATGGGCGGATTACATGGGAGCACGAGAGTTCCTGCACTTTGGATTCTGACAAAGAAGTAGAATAATGGCAGAATTGGTTACATGACGTAACTACACTGAATTGTAATATGATGACAGGTCGTTGTGCTAAATATCGACAAAAGTAAGAGACCTACCTACTTATGATGGTTTAAGTGAGGTAGATACCTTCTTGGATAAATTTGAAATAGAAGTACTAGAAAAGTAGCGATTCTAGACCTTGGACTAGGTACTGCACGCTATGCCCATGAGATGGTGGCGTATGCACAAAGGGAGCTTTGACGACTAGCGCGAATGTAGGAGAATGATGCACACACAATTTGGAAATCCTAGGGGGTGACTAATAGATAAGGACAATGGATAGGATGGTCTGCATGCACATCTGGCCAGGAGGATGCAAGCCTATGGAAAAGAGCCACAGCCTGCACGGATGCACATGTACTCTGCGTTAAAAGACCTGGTCAATAAGCATGTGTTGGGGGGACAAAGGTGAAAATGGATCTTAATGTTGGGAAGACATTATACAGGAGGAGATACCGCAAAAAAGATTCTACGTGCAGAGGTGCTCAACATGGTGTGCAATGTACTAAACAAGGTATGCAATGTGCAGCGAAGTGATTGGGACTTGTGCGTACCAGCAGTATTATGGGCGTATAGGATGACATGCAAGAAACTGATGGGATATACACCTTTTAGGATTGTCTACGGAGTGGAAGCCGTAATTCCCATGGAATACATCGTGCCTAGTCTGCGCATAGTAGCGCTCACGAGTATGATGGATCGCGAAGCCCTGGAGGAGAAGCTCGCGCAGTTGGAGGAGCTCGAGGAAGAACAATTTTTGGTTGGATTTCACCAGTAGGTCCAAAAGCAGCGCGAAAAGGCTTGGCAGAATTGACATATTAGATTGTGCACCTTCAATGTGAATGATTTGGTGTTGCTGTATGATATTAAGTTCGATAAATTCCCCAAGAAGCTCAAAATGCATTGGCTAGGGTCGTATGTTATTAAGGAAATTATATATAGTGGCCCGATGCAATTGGTTAAGCTAAATGGTGAACTCTTCCCAGGAAAAGTAAATGGTAGTCCTCTGAAGCCATACATAGGTGGCTCCGCCATCTGACTAACTTATGGAAACATAGTCTTAGAACTCTAGGTAGTTGAAAGGAGGCGCGAGACTATAAACTACTTTGCTTGGGAGCTACGCAATGTCAAGACTGTGTGTAGTAGCAAAGTGTCACACGGTCCATGACAGCGTGGGGGTAGTTGTGTTGCCATGCGGGTCGGCTTTAAAGTGGTCGCTACAGTCACTATTCTAGATGTGACGTTTGGTTTGAGACCAAATGGAGCAGGCAGTAGGCATTTAAGGCAAACTTTCTGGGTTAAATTCATGAAAATATGCCACCAATCAAGCATTATTGCATTGAATGTGGGGGAATGGTCGAATTCAAATTCAAAAAGCACTATAAATTACAAAAGGTTTTCTAGCAAAAAACACTTGGAAATTTGAGAAGTAAGTAGTTGCACACTCAGACATTCATGAACCCAATATTGTTCGATCTTCTGAAGGTGATTTCGTTGCTTGAGAAAATACTTGAGACATTCAGAGAATTGAGGAAACGCACTATGGCAGCACGTAAATAAGTCATGGTACCAGAGTAATGACCACCGAGGAAGCTACGCAGGCCATTATGGAAGTAGAAGCCCTAGAAAGTGTCAGGATAGTCGCAGAAATCCATGAATTTCCATGCACACTGAGACCCAAGAAAGACAAGTAGGCCATGGTACCGGTGCCCGTATCACCTAGAAATCTACTGAGGACTAGGCTCACTATGGAAGAAAAGGGGAAGGCTATCAATTTGGATGCCAATGAGGAGGAATAATTTGAAGAAATCCTAGTAGAGGAGGAGGATGTAGAAATGGAGGTTGAAACCCAAGGTGCGAACACTCTTACAGGCTGCTCACATATGTTCCTCTGTGGAAGCGTAATGCAAAGGTACCCAAAGATATAGATGAGAGGAAGAGCTCTCTGCAGACTCTGCTTGTTATGAAACTAGCTCACAAAAAGATAGAAAAGATAGATCAACGCCTTAGAATTCAACCTTTTAGAGGGGGAAACCTCCTTTACATTACACAAATGAATGATTCTTTGATGATACAAATGAAAAGACCTCCTTTCTATATATAGGAGTCTAGGGTCATAACATAATCAAGCCGACATAAAAATAATAATTAAGGGCCAATAAACCATAGTGGGCTTCTATGGGCACAATAGTACAATATGGGCACACATGGGTACTCAATATAATAAGGGGTTGTACTAATAACAATAGGTTACACTAGTAGTATAGGGGCCTAACATGCCCCTCTCCTTCAAAAAGTGTGTCCTCAACGCTTTAGTAGTTCTGATGCTTCTGTATAAAGTTCTTGTCCTCCCATGTGTAATCTTCAGCGGTTAAGTTTTTCCACTTATGAGATACTCTGAAATTGTCGATTTCGTAGCTATCAGGTTCTTTTTCATGACTGCTCTAGGTTCCAATATGATTTTTCCTTCCTCTTCAATTTCTGGCAATATTGTTTGAATTGGGATCTTTTGCAACTTTTGAATAAGTGGCCATACTTATTCGTCCTTCTTCCATTCATCTCTTGCTTCGTTTATCCAATCTGGGTGGATAATAGAAATAGTACAAAAAAATGCTTCCACATCCTCATCCTTTCTTGAGAGTGCATCTGCAACAAAATTTTGCTTCCATTTTCTGTAAATGATGTCAAAGTCATAACCCAACATATTAGTGACACATTTTTTCTGTTCTTATAAAGGTAATAGTTGTTCTAAAAAGTATTTAAGACTATCATGATCCATTTTTACCTTGAAGTGTCTTCCCATTCGGTAAGGTCGCCATTTCGTAAGTGCATGTAGTATTGCCAACATTTCCTTCTCATAACTAACTTTCTTGAGATGTAGCAATAAAAATACCCAATCACCTATGTCAAAAAAATTTTCACTACGATGTTGATGTACCTATTGTTTCATTCGATTTTGCACCAAAGTGGCATTATCCTTTAAAAGTTGGAGAACTTGTTGTTGATGCTCGATGTGATATTTCACTATTTGAACCTTTTTCTTCTTGATATGTCCTTCTATCTTTAGATTTTGAGGAGTGGTAATTTCTTCCAATCCTTTACAAGATATGGTCAGATTCATTTCTTGATGTTCGATGTGATCTTTCACTTCTTGAACATTTTTCTTCTTGATATGTCCTTCTATATTGATAGTTTGAGGAGTGGTAATTCCGACCAATGAATTACAATATATGGTTGGATTCATTTCTTCTTTATCGATGTGATATTTCACTTCTTGCACCTCTTTCTTCTTGATATGTCCTTCTATCTTGAGAGTTTGAGGAGTGGTAATTCTTGCCAATGCTTTACAAGATATGGTCTAATTCATTTCTTCTTTCTTTGGGGTTGGGTCCTGGCGTATATCCTCTTCTTTGGATGTTTCTTGATCCTTTTCTTCCTTCTCTTCATACTCTATGTAAAATTATTTCTTCTCAGCACACTTATGGCAATTAGTGCATTTGCTATCACAATTGTAACAAAGCCCTTTTTCTCTTTTTTCTTCCAATTGTTGTGGTGTAACCCTTGTAGGTTGTGGAAGTCTAGGAGAAAAAACACTTCCATTTTAATAGTTGTAGGGGGTAGACTTCCTTGTTGCCATAATTTTACTTTCCACTTGTAACAAAGCCCTTTTACTCTTTCCAATTGTTGTGGTGTTACTCTAAAGAAGGTGTTTCTCTTTGTATCCTCATAATGTGCTATCATTTCCCCTGTGAAAATTGACCACATAACAAGTTGTTTACGAGAACAAAGCCCTTTATACCATAAAAATTGATCTGGTTCTAAATATGAAGATGCAATACATACCTTTTGTAACAGTGGTACACCATGTAGATCAAAATATTGCTCCATCTGAAGTATCCAATTTATCGGATCCTTGCCATCAAACTTCCTCATACCGCCTTTTCTTGATTTTAGAAGCTCGATATTGAAATGACTATAACTCTGTAATTTTGACTCTTATAGTTTTTAAATTGTGACCAGCAGTAGCCCTCTATGTCCTCTTTCCAATAACATCAGTTTGATAAAATTTAGATTCTCCAAGAAAGACTTATGCACAATCTCTCAAGATGACCTGATTATATACCTTTTTAGAAGATCGAACTTGTAGGAAGTGCCACGTGTCACTGTTTTAACCTTAGTATCTAAAAAATATACACAAGAAACTAAAATCCATCCTCGTTCTATAGATTCTTACAAAATTTCAATCGGATGCTCAGAGAGAAAGTTATGATGATTTTCTGTAGGTTACTTCTTTGGAATGCAATTCAGGAGTCTGCAAAAAGACCAGCTTCCTCAGATCATATCTCAGCAAATATAGCCTGAAAAGCTTCCAAATTTGGATCCAAGGTTCAGTGCCAATTCATCCCAAATGGGTTTTTTTTTTCGCTTATAAAACATCGCAGAAACATAGTTATAACGAAAATGCCACGATGACCTATTTGGAGCAGCAAAACCCTAGAATCCAAAGCTCTGATACCAAATGTTATGAAACCAGCTCACAAAAAGATAGAAAAGATAGCTCGACACCTTAGAATTCAGCCTCTTCGAGGGGGAAACCTCCTTTACATTACACAAATGAATGATTCTTTGATGATATAAATGAAAAGACCTCCTTTATATATATAGGAGTCTAAGGGGTAATAATATAATGAGAGCCGACATAACAATAATAATGTAAGGGCACAATAATAACAATAGTGAGCTTATATGGGGCACAATATTAACAATATGGGCACTACATGGGTACATCAATATAATAAGGGGGTTGTACTAATAACAATAAGAGGTTATACAAGTAGTATAGAGGCCTAACACTGCTACTCCTTGATGACATTATGTTTGAAGGAGCACAATTGGGATGAGTGCTCGTGTTGAAGTTTGAGGATTGGGATCTCACAGACCATAAGAAGTTCCTGCATCTCACAACTACATAACTAATGCACAGAAGAAAGATGCGCTAGCTGGAATCATAGAATTGGAGCTGCATAAATGGCTGAGAGGAGCTGAGAAAGCAGGGTTGCTCAACCTGCTCTGGGTGTCACACTACCTTTGCACCCCAGTGACCATTTTCATCATCAGGCAACTACATTGCCTGGTACATGATCAATGTTTGTGGCTGGAGGATCCCATCCCCATCACAGACCATTTGTTTCATAGAATTACTCGGCTCCCTTGCAAATGGGAGGACCCAACAAACATCTCGAAGGGAAAGAGTGATGATTTGGCCATCACAGAGACCATGTAGAAGAAGTTTAAGCTGAAGAAGAAGAAGAGAGGGTACGCCATTTCCAGCATCAACAATCCCGCGGTTAAAGTCGTGACATAAATATTGGCAAGGAAGGTTATGTGGAAGTGCTGCGCAGATGAGTAGCCTATGCCATTGTTTGCACTAGCAATGCAATGTGCAGAAGGGATCCTTCCTTCTCTGGAAAGTTAGTTCTAGTTTGTTTTCCAAACTGACATGATTTGCATATGGTGTTGTCAGGAATTTTGATATCTCGAAGATCGCAAACTGCCTGATATTTGCATGCTTTCCTTATTTGTGAAAAGCTTAGATGTCCCAACCTCCGATGCCATAACCAGTGCTCATCATCCTTGCTTAGGTAGCATTGTTGTTGTCCTTCTTCAAATATGTACAGATTATTGGAGTTCTTTTGCCTTTGATCACTGTTTTACCTGTATCAAGATCACGAACAAGACATCCATTTGATCTGAATATCACCTCGGTTCTTTGATCACACATCTGACTGACACTTAGAAGATTATGTTTCAATCCATCAACATACAAAACATTTCCAGCCTTGACCTTTTCTTTTAACTGAGCAATACCTTTTCCTTTTATAGTTGCAGGAGTATCATTTCCAAAAGAGACTTTCTTTCCTTTTTCTAGAGCAGAATATGACTCAAGTTTTTCTTTATCACCTGTCATATTCTTCGAACATCCACTGTCAATGTACCATAGATTTTGCTGTCCCTCTGCATAAAATGCTATCCCACATCTTTCTGTTTGTGGTTCCTTTATTCTCCATGTTTTGGTGCTTGAGGCTTGTTCCTTTCTCTGCTGAAACCTGCTCCTGCATTCAGAGTCTTCATGACCAAAGTTATTGCAAATAGAACATTCAACTTCATTTTCAAGAACCGAAAAGTTGTTAGAGGTCCTTTTTGTAATCCCGGTCATACTTCTTTTTTTTTTAGCTTCCCTAGTCATGATTGTTTTATATGCAACACATTGAGCCGCTTTGTGACCAAAGTTATGGCAAGAAAAGCATTGTCCATTGAAGAAACTTCTGCGGTTATCGAATCTACC
>APFE030307991.1:0-31826 GCA_000404065.3 Pinus taeda | reverse complement strand
TTTCTAAGTTTTCCATAAAACATATTACTCTGTAAAATTCAAATAAAGTTATAGAAATTTGATGAGGATTTCAAACTGATTAGTGTTGGTTTTCTTGGCATAAATGTATCGTCATAAAACATTTAGAAAAGTTCATTATGTTAATATGTTTTAATGATTTTTATTTTTAATAAATTATGTTTGTGTGTGTGAGAGAGATTTATAAAAATATTTTAAAATTTAAAAAGTACTTTTTTTGTAAGTCAAGTTTTTATTCATTCAGTAAAAGAAGATGAGTACATAGATGTCAAAATGAAAATGGTCTCAACTCGACTAGGTTCATTGACCATTGATATTACCACATTAGAAAGAAACAAAAAGAGAGGCATGTTAGTAATACAAAGTATAACAGGCCAAAAGCACTAAAATACATACAAAACCAGAAGGAAACCAATTACCATATTCAATCATCGGAAGTAATTGACGCTTGATTATTCGGCTGAGTCCCTGAAGGGGGAGGAGGGAAATATGGGTAGTTGATATGTTGCTCAAAGTGATCCAGCCATGTTTCCAGCTTATCAACCTTTTCTGCTAGCAAATTTTTCCCCTGCCAAACCACCACAATTCTTTCTCTGACATGGCATTGAAAGTAATGTAACTGATTGAGCATGATGATGACAACTTCATGCTCTTCCTTTATCATCATGTCATAGGCTTCCATATGATCCATAATAGATTGAAACATGTCACAAAGGGTCGCAAGGCTAATCGACTGACCAACAGCTGAATGCCTCGAGGGACCCGCACGCTCCGAATATTGAAAATGCAACAAGAAAAACCTAATTTAATTTGTGCTTGAATTAAATTAGGAATTAAATTGTAATTCCACATCTCATGATAACTTGTAATAGTTAACTAAGTTAATTTGACTTATTTAGCTCAGTTAATTCGAGTTGAGGGTCTAAACAGAGTCGTGTAGAGTGTCTCCTACAATTAGAAGCACTTGTTGAGTTTATTTTCAGTTGTAATTATTTAATTCAGTCTAACTGAGTTGAACTCAGTTAAACTAGTTCCAAATCATGGAGGAATTAGTGGGATATAAAAAACAATGGTGTGTAACCAGCAACATTGAGGTGTAACCATCATCAGTGGGGTGTAACTTACTTTAGTGGGGTGTGACTTACTATAGTGGGGTGTAACTTACTATATTGGGGTGTAACCTGCGGTAGTGGGGTGTAACCTATAGTAGCGGGGTGTAACCAGCACTGATTAGTAAACTGAAGATTCACTCATAATTAACTCATGCATGTCAGATCAAAGAAAGACTAAGTTGAGATTAGAGTTTAGAGACAATGTACTATCTTTTGTATAATCATCTGAATTGTATAGGTGTTTCATGCAATCAACAAAATGCCTATGAGGATTGTGCAATTCATAATTGTGGGATTTCCCAATTAAATATGGGCTAAGTCCCAAGGAAACAATGCAAGGAAATAGGAGCTTGGAAGGAAACAAAATTGGCTAAGTATTGGCTTGAGCTTGTGTGGGAAGCAGTGAGATAGATAGAGATAGTCCAGAGGTTGCTCGGGCTTGAGAAAAGCATTATAATCTTCTCATTTTTTTTATTAATGCAATATATAGATAGCAAGGGGTTTTAGTTGTATTTCCTTAGAGAGAATGTGGGACAACCATCTTCTTAGCGCAAACAGAGGAGGTCACCTGATAGGTACACTAGATACATGGCCCTTGTTGGGGAATGTGTCGAGACCAAGCCATCTTCCTTTGAGGAAGCAGTGCAGCAGCTGATTTGGGTTGATGTTATGGTGGAGGAGTATGACTCCATAGTTCGGAACAATGTCTAGGATGTGGTTCCAAGACTGGATAACAAGTCAGTTGTGAGTTCTTGTTGGCTTTACAAGGTAAAGCAAGTTGTTGATGGTAGTGTGGAGAAACATAAGGCAAGATTTGTTGCTCGTGGTTTCTCACGGGTCGAGGGGATGGACTATGATGAGACTTTTTCTCATGTAGCAAGGTACTCATCTATCATATCGATGTTGGCACTCTCAGCACAGATGAGTTGGAAGATCCATCATATTGATGTGAAGACTGTATTCTTCAATGGCAAGATTGAGGAAGAGGTGTACATAGAGCATCCATAAGGTTTTGAGACCTTTGATCGTGAGTCGCATGTGTGCCAACTCAAGCGAGCTTTGACAGGCTGAAGCAAGCACCTCGTGCTTGGTACACGAGGATCGCCAGCTAATTCACCGGGTTGGGCTTCACAAAGAGTGAAACGGATGTGAACCTGTACCAGATCATGGTAAAAGGTAAGCAGTTGATCATTTTTCTTTATGTTGATGATCTCATATTGACCTGTGATGATCAGTTGATCATGTATTGCAAGGAGGACCTTGCAAGAGAATTTGAGATGAAAGACATGGGTCTCATGCACTACTTCCTTGGCATGGAAGTGTGGCAGAAGGATGGGGAGTTGTTTATGTCTCAAGGCAAGTATGCCAATGAGATACTCAGGAGATTCCACATGAAGAAGTGCAAGCCCATGCAAACTCCTCTAACATGTAACTGGAGGAATGAGGATGCTACTTCAGGAGTAGTAGAAGATACTGTGTATCGGCAGCTTGTGGGTTCACTGATGTACTTAATGAACACACGACCAGATTTTTGCTATGCGATGAACCAGCTGAGTCAAGCTATGGTTCAGCCTACCAAGATGTTTTGGAAGGCAGCTACGCATGTTTTGAGATACCTCATAGGCACATCTCAGTATGGATTATGGTACAGATAGATACAGGGAGTGAAGTTATAGGGATACATAGATGTAGATTGGGCAGGGAATCCATCAGAACGAAAGAGCACATCAGGAGGAATTTTCAACCTTGGGTCAGCTGCAGTTTCTTGGTACAGCAAGAAACAGAAGTTGGTTGCACTCAGCTTAGCAAAGGCTGAATACATGGCTGCAAGTCAGGCAGCATGTGAGGCCATTTGGGTGCAGAAAATTCTAGTTGGTTTGTTTGATCAGAGGATCAATCCAACTGTGATCTATTGTGATAATCAAAGTTGTATCAAACTCTCTGAGAATCTAATATTTCATGACAGGTCCAAGAAAGTCGACATTCAGTATCATCATTTCAGAGACTGTGTGGTGAGGAGGATCATGTTGTTGCAGTGTATTTAGACCGAGGAGCAACATGCTGGCATTTTGACTAAGGCATTGTCAAAGTGTAAATTCAAGTTCCATAGAGACAAGATCAATGTCGCAGATAATCCCTTTATTTTTTAGAGGGAGTGTTGAAATGTGGCAATAAGAATATTCCAATTTTAATTTGTCCTTGAATTAAAATTGAGAATTAAAATTCGAATTTAGTCTCACCGGCTACTTGAAAAATAATTAATTAATTCATCTTGGTTAAGTAGTTGGAGAAATTCAAGCTAGAAGTCTTTGTGAATTCATACAACAGTTATCTCTTAAATTAAGGAAGTTATCCCTTAATTAAGGAGATAAGGATGAGTTGTATTTGAGTTGTAATAAGTTAGCTCAGTTAGCTGAGTTAATTCCAATTAAATTAGTTTCAAACAGTTTGAGGAACTAATTGTGAGTTCAATCAGTTAATGCATGCATGCATGAAACTAGTGTACTCTAGATAACTAAATATTCTCTCATAAATAACTCATGCATGTCAGTTCAGACAAAGACCCAGTTGAGATTAAAGGCAGGGACAATGTACTATTAGTTGCAATAATTTTCCTATAAGAAAATATCTTGCATGTAGAAGGAATTCATTCCTTGAGATTTGCTCAGTCTTACAAAGTGTTGGAGCAGTGTGTGAGATCAATGTCACACAAGGTTACAGCTGGAGCACCCAGGGAAAACTGCACAAGGAAATAGGAGGCTTAGAGGACAGAGGAGAAGGCATATGAGTTATTTATTCTGTCTATGAGCAGCAGTGAGGGATTGTACTGAGAGATGGATAGATGTGAGAGCTAAAGCTGTGTGTAATCCTGAGATATTTCCACTTGTATGATAATACAGATAGCAGGGTTTTTCGCTAAGGCTTTCCCCAAAGTATTCTTATGTGTTCCATGTGTATTGATTCTTCTTCTCTATTATATGTGTTTCTGTTTGATCTTGCTCAAATCGATTAAGCTTCCACAAGTTTGATTTTAGAAGTAGATTAAGTATTTTTCTTTAGTTATATTGCATAATCAGGTTAATCTACAGTGAAAATTTTCTACACCTGCAGTAGTGGGGTGTAGCCAAAGCTGATTAGCAAACTGAAGATTCACTCATAATTAACTGATGCATGTCAAATCATAGAAAGACCCAATTGATATTGGAGTAAAGGGACAGTGTACTAAAAGTTGTATAATCATCTAAATTGTATAGGTTGTGCATGCAATCAAAGAAAGGCATATGAGGATTTCACAATTCATAATTGTGGGATTTCACAATTAAATATGGGCTAATTCCCAAGGGAGCAATGCAAGGAAATAAGATCTTGACAGGGAGTAGAATGGATAACTATTGGCTTGAGCTTGTCTGGGAAGCAATGAGATAGATAGAGATAGTGTAGAGGTTGTTGGGATTAAGCAGAGCATTATAATCTTCTCATATTTTCTAATTAATGCAATATACATAAAGCAACGGTTTTTAGTTTTGGCTTTACCTAGAAAATCATTGTGTTATGTGTGATTGAATTCTTTCTCTTATATGCTTCATGATTTCATTGATATTTTGTTGTTTCCCCTGATGAGTAGAGTAGATTGAAGTATATTGTTTTAGTAAATTACAATTAGCAGTTTGAATCTACAAGGAATTTCTACACTGACCTGCTACTCAGTCCATGCACACCCACTCCACGGTCATGAACAACACGCCCACCCCACTAAGACCCTGCACCTCCCTTACAATCATGACCTTCACCCAATTCCCTAACCATGCCACCTTCAGCTCTCACTCCCTGCTTGAGTCTTGCAGTATACCGACCCCTCTGTGACACCTTCTCCAAACTACCCGAGCCGCCTCAGTTGGATGAGACAACTGACTTCTAAGAGTGGACATGATAACTCCTCAGAACAAGTTGCATGATACAAACACAGAAGGACACCCCCCGAATGAGACCCACTATTCGTTGCTCACCCTTCCACCACACCAGATGCTAGTAAGGGCCTGGCTCCAACCGTGTAATAACCAACAACAACCACCCCTGCAAAACTAGCTGCCACCACCTGCAAACTTAGAAAGAGGAGATTTCGACCACATTTGGCTTCCACACCATCTAGTCTACCACCTCTACAACTGCTTTTACATAGAAATACCATAGGGTAGAAACACTAGCCTCTTGACAACACCCCAGATCCCAGAACCCCGAGAGCCCAACCAGGGCCAAGTTACACCGAGAGCCAATGTCACCAAACCCTTCCGGAATCCTCAGAAACTAATAAAATTCACCTAGATAAACATGCAACCACCCAAGCATCCAACTACATATGAAGTAGGCCAACTAAGAACCCTACTATCACCTTTATCAATAGAAATCCACCCCGAGCTAGGAAAAATTCTCCCAATAATCAAACAATAGAGAGAACAAAGAATAGACCATAAAGAGGAGAAATAACAGAGGGCTCACCGTGATCGAAGGTCCACAACACCAATTCAACCACATAAAACCTTGAAGCACCACTCTATAGTGCGCCACTACAAAAGATACCAAGACCAACCACCCTTCCTTGAGAGAATTTTGCAACACGAAGACTGGAACAGAGAAAAGGACCCCAACAGACAAACTTTTAGCTTTCAAAGAGCATACTGAGTGGGTGGAGCGACGACATAGAAATCTCCACCACTCCAAGGTTACCCGAGTTTCAGAAGACCCATCAAAATTGTAGTAGCTCAGAGCAATATCATGCAACCTCCATACAACAAGCCCCATATAAATTTTACTAGTCCATGCATGCGTCATTAAACTCCTGACCTTACCAGCACGACTTCCAGTGGGGGTCAAATGAAATTTCCCACACTTCAGATAGAATTTCATCTTATGTCTTATATACCGATAGATTAGATGCATTGTCCTCCTCCCCATCTTCTTTCTATGGTTTTTCATTGCCCACATGTTGGACCTACCTCAAGGATAGACACCCCATCTGGAAATATATTATATATATATTATTTTGGATTAATTCAACTATTTATCATAAAATAAAATAGTTTTTTAATGACTTTAATAACTTAATTTATACTATATATATATACTATAATATTTATATAAAGAGTAAAAATATAATTTAACTAATTCTAATTATTATTAACTACATGCATTTATTTAACAATTAAATTATAAATTGATTTTTTTAAACAATTTTTTTGATTTTATAGTAATTATTTAAATAACATTTAAATTATAATCAATATATTATATTAATATTTTTTCAAATATTAGGAAATATACAATTTTATACCCAAAAAAAAGAAGTATTATGTGTGTTCATTTAAAAATAGTTTTATTAAAGATGATTTAACTTTAACTAATATTATATTATAATTTATCAATAATTTTTATATAAAAATTTTAACATTTGATTAAATTTTTTATTTATATAAAATATTTATTTACCACTTTACATCTAAATATTTATATTATTTTTAAATTTAAGTGAAAATATTGTTTTTTATATATATTATATATATATCATATATATAGATATATACTATATATATTATGATTTTAAATATTATTATTTTTATTTATTTTGTTTTGTTTTGTTTTATTTTTTGGTTGATTAGAAAATTAAGTTGTCAATTCAATCCCATAGACTATTAGAATAGACTATTAGAAAAAGAAGAATATGAGGATGGGTTTTCATCCACCCTAGTGGGTTATCATAAAAAGGAGAACATGTGGTGGGATTTCATCCACGTATGTATGTAGTTGTCATTAAACAATTTGACCATTACGTGAAGGTATCTCCATAACTCCACATTAAGTCTTTATGAAAAAAAAAATTTAGTTGGTTTTGTTTAAATATGATTTAGTTTGACCTAGTAATAAAATACTTATTTTTGTATAAATATTCAGTACCAGTTTACATTAAATATTTATTAGCAGTTTTAATAATCATTATTAATTTTTCTAAGTTTGGTGGGTTATTTTAAGAGCATGGGGTGGGCTTGATCCACTCATGTATACCTAAATCAAGAAATTATTTAACCACTACATCAAAGTGTTCTCATAACTCAATTGCTCACAATTTGTCATAAAAAATATATCGTATTCAATAGTGAAAAAGTCCTCACTTTTATTATTATATCCAACCTCATTTTAAACTATTTTATTTATCAAATTTTATTGTAAGCTTAGTATCTATGAATTCTAGTACATAAGTATTGATTTTATCTTCCTCGTGTGTGGCATGAATCTGGAAGCCAATCAACTAATAAGGAGGGGATTTCCTCATCATTGTGTTCATTCCTTTCAATCATTGCTTCAACAACTACTTGATTCACAATTGTTTGGATGTGTTTAGGGTTGTGATCATGGTACCTCTGCATTGCATTTTGGGCTCAGAAGCAGTCTTGTGAACTCCCCCACCTCTACTAAAGGAGCCACACTTGCTTCTCGTGCACTAGTGAGGCATATTGTGGGAGATAGGCCGACAAAAATAACTAAGGGAGTCGAGGGAGAAAGCACAAGATAGCAAGAAAGCATGACAAAGTTGGAGAAATAATGATGATTGTTTCAATTGACAGATGAATCTAAGTTGGGTAGATTAATTGGTGACAAGAAAACTTGTGTTGCAAGGAAATCATGTAAATCAATTGTTGCAAGGAAATCATGTAAATCAATTGTAGTGTTGATGAAGCACAACTTTGGTGCAACTCTCATGGTCCAAATAGTCTTAGTGTTGGTATAATGGAACAAATATAAGCTGGGATACATGGAATCTCTATATACCAAGAGAAGAAAATAAATGCAATGACTTATATCATATGAATTATATGATTGGGAAACACAAATAATTTTAATAAATTTCCAATAGAGTTGTAAAGGAAAATGGGAATGCAATGAAGTGCACATGTTTCCTAGTGTTTTTGAAGACAAAGATGTGTTGGAGCTAAGAATTGTAAGGCCCAAGCTGTAAGGACTCTGAACACCACATATCTCCACAATGGTATGATATTGTCCACTTTGGGCCTAAGCCCTCATGGATTTGCTTTTGGACTTACCCCAAAAGGCCTCATACCAATGGAGATATTTGTCCATCCTTATATACCCATGATCCTCCCCACTTCTAGTCAATGTGGGACTATTGGTCGTATACCCAACAATCTTCCCCTCGAACAAAGGACCATGAGCCTCCCCTCGAATGATTATCCATCCGTCCACTCTCTACCAACCAGGATTCTTCGCTCCAATGCGTTGGAAGCACACGCCTTACATAGAGCACCACCTGCCTCGAGAGCTTGCTCTATCCCAGGTCAACTCCTCTTCGCCGTGTTGGGACCAGGACATGTCCATGAAGAATCTGGAGCACACCACCTATCTAACTGAGCTCATCCACAGATCCCATCATGATATTACCGGGGCCCACCACCTTCGTTCGACATTCCGAGGATTCATCCACTTGGCTAACTTTGGGGCATGGCTCCGATACCACTTGTAAGGACTCTGAACACCACATATCTCCGCAATGGTATGATATTGTCCACTTTGGGCCTAAGCCCTCATGAATTTGCTTTTGGACTTACCCCAAAAGGCCTCATACCAATGGAGATATTTGTCCATCCTTATATAACCATGATCCTCCCCACTTCTAATCAATGTGGGACTTTGGTCGTATACCCAACACAAGCCTCCAACTATTCCAATCGAGCCATGAACCATTGACCACTACAAGTATATGGGCCCACAGGTGCCAACAAATTTTAGTGACCTCCTTCAGCTGAGTATCAATGGAATACTTTGCAAATAGTTTGAACTTAGGGAAGGCCAGGTCAGGAGGACTTGTGCCTTCCCCCTCCAAAGAAATATAAACTACATAAATAAGTAGGAAAATCAAATTTAGGGTGTCAAGCTCCCCCCTTCCCCATTTTAGAATAGTGATAATTGAACACATCATATTTAATAATACAATCTCAGTGTACATAATACTCATCCACTATGCGTCTAGGGCGAGTAATTCCTTGGGTGGAATTTGTACCTCGCATTGCATAGATGTTAAATGTGATGGCTAGGTGGAGAGGGGGATGGCCCAACATCCACCTATGGAGCAGGGTGATAGGGGAGGGCCAATGCCTCCTCCTTTTTACACAATTTGTTAGTGTGCCACTCCAATCCACAATTATCAAAATTATTATTCATCTCTATTTTTACTAATTAATTTCATATACTTTATTTTAATGTCCAAGTGATTATCTATCTAACATTATATACATCAAAAAATCAAATGTATTTATTCTCCCAAACACTGATTGGTATATCCCATTAAGTATTATAAATATGCACTTATGGATACATCTTACATACTTAGTAAACAACCAAAATTTTTGGAGAAGTTTATAATATATATATATACTCTCTTTTCATCTTTTTCTTTTTTGGGTAGTTTTATACAATTGATAAAGAAATTACGCACTCACACATTCAAATATCACATAACACGGAATCCAAAGATCACAGAACACAGAATGCAGATGTTTTGAACTTAAAATTCAAAGAGAACCTCTTTCATATTATAGAAAAACTCGGAAATTTTACAAGTGTCTTGAGTTGAGGCTCATGCTTCCTTATATAGGATGGACCCTCGGGGTGTTGCTCCAGCTTTGGAATCTTTCCCTTCCCCCAATATATTTTCCATATCACATAAAATCTTAGTGACATGATACAAAGTGGAGATTTTGAATGGGGAAATCCATGACAGCCATAATGCATGTACAAAAAGTTTATATACAATAGATGTTTCTTCACGGAATAAATCATATATGTACTAAAATTTGATACACAGTGGATATTCCAATATCTTGAAACCCACGAAAACAAAACTAAGTACAATGATTATTGACACAGAGTAGATTCCCTTTTAGGGGAACCCTCGAAAGCCTAAAACAAAGTAAAATAGGTACAATGATTATCAACACATAGAAGATTCTTTTAAGGAGAACCCTCGAAAATCTGAAATAAAATCTCTTTGAAGATTTGGTCACCAACCTTTGGGGCTATGGTTAGAGTCATAGTCATGATCATAGTCAGTTTCATATTCTTCAACATACCTGTCAAGACTTAACCCAAGGAGTTGTTGTAACCATGATTGTTCCCTTTTGAAGCGAGATGAAAAATTTGAGAAACACATGAATGGATCTAGCTTATCTCGGGTAATTCCGACTTCACCAAAATAGTCAATTTCAATAGTAAAATTATAACCTGTAGGAGAAGGTACTATCCTGGTTGATCTTCATGTTGGTGCCCTTATATAATAAATCGAATTCAAATATATCATATCTTTCTGCTCCATCCTACATGTCATTGTACAAAATAGAAAGGGAAAACTGTTGACAGAGGTTTCCTTGATCTTCTTTTCTGGGAACAAATGAAACAAGTAGGAGATTCATCCAACTAATCTAATGACTGAATGGAGACATGATGTCTTCACAATACATGATGATTGAAACTCTTTCATAGGCACGATCATATTGAAGAATGGCATAATAATCTATCCATCTTCTATTAGGATCATAAATATAAAGAAGTATGTGATATGGATATCTTACTCCACCAAAATAAGCACGGTTATTGTTGATAGGTGCTAATGGAATATCATAGATGTGTCTTATATCTGAGAGCAAAAATCATTTCTCAAGAATGATCTTCTAGATTTTCATGGGTAAAGACAGAATCTTTTCTAAAAGACAATCCACACAAAAAGAATAATGGCAGGAAGAGCATAATTTAACTTGGGATTTGTTCTGGGAGGACGATGAACATTCACTAAATTCAAATTTTTTAACTGCATATTTTGTTTGAATAATTGCTCCTTCTATAGTCATCACTATGCAAGATAATTCTCTTTACCAACTTTATATATGATATCAAAATCATATCCATCTAACCACAAAACCCATCTTAAAACCATCGAATTACCTTGTTCTAGCAAACTTTTGTTTTGTATCATTCCTTTCATGTGCCTGAGATCTGTCTTAACAATTAAGTGGACACTTTTACGGAATAACTTGAATCTTTTTATACCTTTCTTTACTGCTAGAATTTCTTTATGGGAAGAAGGATATTTTTTTCAGCTTCTGAGAATGTGCCAGAGGCATATGCACATACTTCTTCCTTTTGCCATGTTTCGGCAATAAGATTGTTTCCCAATAATAATCTGAGGCATCTGTTACAAGAATGAATGGTAGGTAGCTGTGGGGAAGAGCCAAAGGTGGTAGTTGTTTGATTTTTTGCTTTATGTTTCTGACTGCTTTTCTCATCTGGTAATTCCAACTGCTTCCTTTTTTAATCTTTGTTGCAGAAGCTTTGTATCTGCGGCCTGCTCTGGATAAAACTGCCTGATGTAATTCAAACATCCTAAAAATATTTGCACAGTCTTAACATCTGGAAGATAGTCTCGAAAATTTGATAAAGAATTCAATACATGTGGTTGTAATTATATTTTCCCTTGGGATTTGATTAAGCCCAAGTACTCAATCCAGGTCTTTGCAATGATGAACTTATTTGGGGAGGCAGAGAGAACTAGACCATGCTTGAAAACAACCTCATAAAATTTCTCTATGTTATGAAACCAGCTCAAGAAAAGATAGAAAAGATAGATCAACACCTTAGAATTCAGCCTCTTCGAGGGGGAAACCTCCTTTACATTACATAAATGAAAAAGTCTAGGATGATTCAAATGAAAAGACCTCCTCTCTATATATAGGAGTCTAAGGGGTCATAACATAATCAGAGCCTACATAACAATAATAATGTAAGGGCACAATAATAACAATAGTGGGCTTCTATGGGGCACAATAGTAACAATATGGGCACTACATGGGTACATCAATATAATAAGTGGGTTGTACTAATAACAATAAGGGGTTACTCTAGTAGTATAGGGGCCTAACACTCTAAGTGTTTACTAATATCTTTGCTGAAAATTAACAAATCATCTATGTAGACAATAATAAAAGAATAATCTTTGAAAAGATATTCCACTCTATTCTGGAATTCTGATGGAACATTCTTCAAACCAAATGGAATAATTATCCATTGAAATTGTCCTCCAGGTACCATGAATGTTGTTTTATATCTATCCTCGGGATTAATGCCAATTTTTTAAAACCCACTTTTAAGATCAAACTTATTGAACACATTTGCTTTGGCGATCTTTGATAACAACATTTATTTATTAGGCAGAGGATATTTAATGGGCACAATAGCTTAATTCAAAGCTTTGTAGTTGATAACTAACCTCTTTTTTCCACGATTTTGTTCTGAGTGCTTGTTGACATAAAAAGTTGGACATGCCCAAGGACTCTTGCACGATTCTATGAGTTTTCTTTCTATCAAACTATGAATTTTTGCTTGAAAATCTCTTGTTCGGATGGGCTCATGTGATTTGTTGATGCCTTTTGTGCTTTAACGGAGCCTTCTTTTTGGAACAGAAGTGAAACAAAATACTTTTCCCAGAAGTCCTTCAAGGCTTGATAAATAAAGTACACACATGCGCATTCAAAGATCACATAACACAGATGCCAAAGATCGCATAACAAAAATGTAGATGTTTTGAACTTAAAACTAAAAGAGAACCTATTTCATATTATGGAAAAACTCGGATAGAATGCTCTGATACCACAATTGATAAAGAAAGTACACAATCACGCATTCAAAGATCACCTCGCGCATTCAAAGATCACATAACACAGAATCCAAATATCACAAAACAAATAATGAAAATGTTCTGAACTTAAAACTCAAAGAGAACCTCTTTCATATTATAGAAAAACTCATAAATTTTACAAGTGTCTTGAGCTGAGGCTCATCCTTCCTTATATAGGATGGACCCTCGAGGTGTTTCTCCAGCTTTGGAATCTTTCCCTTCCCCCAAAATATTTTTCATACCACATAAAATCTTAGTGATATGATACAAAGTGGATATTTTGACTGGGGAAATCCATGATAGTCATAATGAATGTACTTAAAGGTTATATACAGTAGATGTTCCTTCACAGAAGAAATCATATATGTACTAAAAGTTGATACACAGTGGATATTCCAATATCTTGAAACCCACGAAAGCAAAACTAAGTACAATGATTATTGACACAGAGGAGATTCCCTTTTAGGGGAACCCTTGAAAGCCTAAAATAAAGTAAAGTAGGTACAATGATTATCAACACAGAGGAGATTCTTCTAAGGAGAACCCTCGAAAGCTTGAAATAAAATCTCTTTGAATATTTGGACACCAACCTTTGGGGCTATGGTCAGAGTCATAGTTAGGATCATAGTTAGACTCATATTCTTCAACATACCTATCAAGACTTGACCCTGGGAGTTGTTGTAACCATGATGGTTCCCTTCCGAAGCTAGATGAACAATCTGAGAAACACATGAATGGATCTAGCTTATCTGGGGGAATTATGACTTCACCAAAATAGTCAATTTCGATAGTAAAATTATAACATGTAGGAGAAGTACTATCCTGGTTGATCTTCATGTTGGTGCCCTTATATAATAAATAGAATTCAAATATATCATATCTTTCTACTCCATCCTACATGTCATTATACAAAATAGAAAGGGAAAATTGTTGATAGAGGTTGCCTTGATCTTCTTTTCTAGGAACAAATGAAACAAGTAGGAGATTCATCCAAGTACTCCAATGACTAAATGGAGACATGATGTCTTCACAATACATGATTATTGAAACTCTTTCATAGGCACAGGCATATTGAATAATGGTATAATAATCTATCCATCTCAGATTAAGATCATAAATATAAACAAGTCTGTGATATGGATATCTTACTGCACCAAAATAAGCGCAGTTATTGTTGATAGGTGCTAATGGAATATCATAGTTGTGTCTTGTATCTGAGAGCCAAAACCATTTCTCAAGAATAATGTTTTGGTTTTCCATGGGTAAAGACAGAACCTTTTCTAAAAGACAATCCACACAAAAAGAATAATGGCAAGAAGAGCATAATGTAACTTGGGATTTGTTCTGGGAGGATGATGAACATTCACCAAATTCAAAATTTTTAACAGCATATTATGTTTGTATAATTGCTCCTTCTCTAGTCATTAAATCTGCAAGATGATTCTCTTTACCAACTTTATATATGATATCAAAATCATATCCATCTAACCATAAAGCCCGTCTTAAAACTCTGGAATTACCTTGTTCTAGTAACATTTTGTTTTGTAGCATTCCTTTCATGTGCCTGAGATCTGTCTTAACAATGAAGTTGACACTTTTAAGGAATAACCTAAATCTTTTTATACCTTTCTTTACTGCTATAATTTCTTTATGGGAAGAAGGATAATTTTTGTCAGCTTCTGAGAATGTGCCAGGGCATATGCACATACTTCCTTTTTCCATGTTTCTGCAATAAGATTGTTTCCCAATAATAATCTGAGGCATCTGTTTCAAGAATTAATGGTAGGTCAATGCAGGGCAGAGCCAAAGGTGGTAGCTATTTGATTTTATGCTTTATGTTTCTGACTGCTTTTCTCATCTTGTCATTCCAACCGCTATCTTTTTTCAATCTTTGTTGCAGAAGCTTTATATATGCAGCCTACTTTGGATAAAATTGCCTGATGTAATTCAAACATCCTAAAAATATCTGCACAGTCTTAACATCTGGAAGATAGTCTAGAAAATTTGAGAAAGAATTCAATACATGTGGTTGTAATTCTATTTTCCCTTGGTATATGATTAAACCCAAGTACTTAATCCGAGTCTATGCAATTATGAACTTATCTAGGGAGGCAGAGAGAACTAGACCATGCTTGAAAACAACCTGATAAAATTTCTCTAAGTGTTTCTTATGTTCACTAATATCTTTGCTGAAAATTAACAAATCATCTATGTAGACAATAATAAAAGAATAATCTTTGAAAAGATCTTCCATTCTCTTTTGGAATTCTGATGGAGCATTCTTCAAACCAAATGGCATAACTATCCATTGAAACTCCTCCGGGTACCACGAATGTTGTTTTATATCTATCCTCAGGATTAATGCCAATTTGCCAAAACCCACTTTTAAGATCAAACTTACTGAACACATTTGCTTTGGTGATCTTTGATAACAACATTTCTCTATTAGGAAGAGGATATTTAATGCGAATAATAGATTCATTCAAACTTTTTAGTTGATAACTAACATCTTTTTTCCACGTTTTTGTTTTGAGTGCTTGTTGACATAAAAAGTTGGCCATGCTTAAGAACTCTTGCATGGTTCTATCAGTTTTCTTTCTATCAAACTGTTAATTTCTACTTTGCAAAGCTCTTGTTCGGATGAGCTCATGTGATTTGTTGATGCCTTTTGTTCTTTAAGGGAAACTTCTTTTTGGAATGGAAGTGAAATAAAATACTTTTCCTTGAAGGATTTCGAGGCTTGATAAAGAAAGTATGCAATCGCGCATTCATAGATCACATAACACATAAACCAAAGATCGCAGAACATGAAATGCACATATTTTGAACTTAAAACTCAAAGAGAACCTCTTTCATATTATATAAATACTCGGATAGAATGCTCTGATACCACAATTGATAAAGAAAGTACGCACTCGCGCATTCAAAGATTACATAACACAGAATCCAAATATTGCAGAACACAGAATGCAAATGTTTTGAACTTAAATGATCCAGGCGGATGTTGGTGGCCACCCTCCTATCCCACTTGGACCCCGACAATTGTCTCTTTCAATTTTTTAGTTTCCTTAATTGTAGCACAGTTTACTATTTTTTGCAGTTTTTCGGGTCCTGAACTTCTGGAGTCGTTTTGAGGCCCTAAACGACGTTTTTTGGGAAAATTGGGGGCAACACAAGTTCATGGATAAATATTTCTTATTCTAAAGTTGTAGTCCTTGGATAGATTTTTCTAGCAAGGTATTGTGCACGTCAAACGAAGATCGTATGCCAAAGTTACGACCCTGGGAAGTTGATATACCAGTTTACCTGAAACAGGGCCCATAGTTTGGGTGCTTCATCTCCTAGGGTTAGGTTTTTGGATTTTTAGGGTTTTCCATTATTTCTCAACAATAAATAGGCCTTCAAGCCTCATTATAAGATAGTTCAGAGGCATGTAGCTACCACATCTTTTCTCATAGATAAGCTACCGTTGCCCTAGCTGGTTGATTTCCATTTCTATTTGTAAGCATATTTCAGTATTTTACATTAATGAAATGAACTATTATTTCTATTGCATCTCTTTATTTATGCTTATTTCTGTAATTTGTTGCATTCCTGTTTAAATACGGATCAGTGGTATCAGATCAGTTTACTTTTTTCTCTATTTTTCTTTGCATGACCCAACGAGGTTGGGATATAAGGATCTAGGGCTTGAACTAGTCGAACCTCTGCAAGACCAGCCTCGCAAATCTCGACGGCCTCCCACGGCAGATGAAAATAAAGACAAGGGGGCAGGAGATCCTATCAAAATCTTGCTCGAAGAAGGCCTTCACAGATGAGGTATTGTGTGATGTTGCACCTTTTGATGTTTGTGATGTACTATTACATCAACCATACTTATGGAGGCGACATGTTGTGTATGAGTCAAGGCCTCATGTTGTTATTATTTCTTTGGGTAATTCATTATATAAGATACCAGAGGTAGCCCCACCCACCGTAACCTCTTTGATCACTGCTAAGAAATGCAATGAGCTCATCTCCCAGACTAGGAAATTCATTTTTTGTCTAGTTCTCTCCCAAAGTAAGGGGAAGGTCATCGCTACATCCATGACCCCCGCAAAGGGTTCCTCCACGTAGCAGCATCATTAGATGGATACGGTCATGAAAGCAGACAGGAACATCTTCTCCTCACCCACAGGGACATCATTGCACTATCAGGTCAAGCATTTATTCGATCTGACCCCTAGAGCACCTCTGCCCAATGGGTCGATATATCGTCGCTCCATTCTGGAAAATGCCAAGTACAAGTAGTGACATGATCAACATCAGGTACCACACAATTTTCAGGTGGGCAACAAAGTTTGGTTGCATCTGCATAAAGAATGCCTTACAAGAGCCCATCAGAAGCTCTGACCACTCTAATATGGTCCTTACACCATTACCAAGGTTGTGGGAAACAATTTTTTGGAGCACAACATTCCCCCATTCCTTCACTTTCCCTGAGTGTTCAATGTGGACCGTCATCAAACATGCTTCCCACCATCACTTTACACAATAGAGGTTGCAGAATAGCTCACCAGGGACCAAGTTCAGTAGAAGTTTCCTCACCTCATGCAGGAACTCAACACAATGGGGACCATTGCTTCCTGGGGGGGAGGAATGATCCACGTGGATGTTAGTGGCCACCCTCCTATCCCACTTGGACCCCCACAACTATCTCTTTCAGTTTTTCAGTTTCCTTAATTGTAGCACAGTTTACTATTTTTAGCAATTTTTTCGAGTCTTGAACTTCTAGAGCCGTTTTGAGGCCCTAAACGACATTTTTTTTGGGAAAATTAGGAGCAATATGGGTTCATGGACCTATGCTTCTCATCCCAAAGTTGTAGTACTCATATAGATCTTTCTAACGAGGTATTGTGAGCATCAAATGGAGATCATATGCCAAAGTTACAACCCCGGGAAGTTGATATACCAATTTACCCGAAACGGGGCCCATAGTTTGGGTGTTTCATCTCCTATGGTTAGGTATTTTTATGTTTAGGCTTTTCCATTATTTCTCAACAATAAATAGACCTTCGAGCCTCACTGTAAGACATTTCATAGGCATGTAGCCACCACATCTCTTCTCAGAGATAAGCTACCATCACCCTAACTGGTTGATTTGCATTTCTATTTGTAAGCATATTTGAGTATTTTACATTAATGAAACGAAGTATTATTTCTACTGCATCTCTGTATTTATGGTTATTTCTGTAATTTGTTGCATTCCTATTTAAATACAGATCGTTAAAACTCAAAGAGAACCTCTTTCATATTATAGAAAAACTCGGAAATTTTACAAGTGTCTTGAGCTGAGGCTCATGCTTCCTTATATAGGATGGACCCTCAGGATGTTGCTTCAGCTTTGGAATCTTTCCCTTCCCCCAAGAGATTTTTCATATCACATAAAATCTTAGTGATATGATACCAAGTGGAGATTTTGACTGGGGGAATCCACGACAGCCATAATGCATGTACTAAAAGGTTATACACAGTAGATGTTTCTTCACGGAAGAAATCATATATGTACTAAAAGTTGATACACAATGGATATTCCAATATCTTGAAACCCGTGAAAGCAAAACTAAGTAAAATGGTTATTGACACAAAGGAGATTCCATTTTAGGGGAACCCTCAAAAGCCTAAAATAAAGTAAACTAGGTACAATGATTATCAACACAGAGGAGATTCTTTTAAGGAGAACCCTCGAAAGCCTGACATAAATCTCTTTGAAGATTTGGTCACCAACCTCTGGGGCTATGGTCAGAGTCATAGTCAGAATCATAGTCAGACTCGTATTCTTCAACATACCTATCAAGACTTAACCCAGGGAGTTGTTGTAACCATGATGGTTCCCTTCCGAACCTATATGAAAAAGTTGAGAAACACATGAATGGATCTAGCTTATCTGAGGGAATTCCGACTTCACTAAAATAGTCAATTTCAATAGTAAAATTATAATCTGTGGGAGAAGTACTATCCTGGTTGATCTTTATGTTGGTTCCCTTATATAATAAATCGAATTCAAATACATCATATCTTTCTGCTCCATCCTGCATGTCATTATACAAAATAGAAAGGGCAAACTGCTGATAGAGGCTGCCTTGATCTTCTTTTCTGGGAATAAATGAAACAAGTAGGAGATTCATCCAACTACTCCAATGATTGAATGGAGACATGATGTCTTCACAATACATGATGATTGAAAGTCTTCCATAGGCACCAACATATTGAAGAATGGCATAATAATCTATCCACACAAAACCTTTTCTAAAAGACAGTCCACACAAAAAGAATAATGGCAGGAAGAGCATAATGTAACTTGGTATTTGTTCTGGGAGGATGATGAACATTCACCAAATTCAAATTTTTTAACTTCATATTTTGTTTGTATAATTGCTCCTTCTCTGGTCATTAAATATGCAAGATAATTCTCTTTACCGGCTTTATATATGATATCAAAATCATATCCATCTAACCACAAAACCCATCTTAAAACTCTGAAATTACCTTGTTCTAGCAACCTTTTATTTTGTAGCATTCCTTTCATGTGCTTGAGGCCTGTCTTAACAATGAAGTGGACACTTTTGAGGAATAACCTGAATCTTTTTATACCTTTCTTTATTGCTAGAATTTATTTATGGGAAGAAGGATACTTTTTTCAGCTTCTAAAAATGTGCGAGAGGCATATGCACACACTTCTTCCTTTTTGCCATGTTTCTGCAATAAGATTGCTACCCAATAATGATATGAGGCATATATTTCAAGAATGGATGGTAGGTCACTGTGGGTTATGACTGCTTTTCTCATCTGGTCATTCCAACTGCTATCTTTTTTAATATTTGTTGCAGAAGCTTTGTATATGCGGCCTACTCTAGATAAAATTGCCTGATGTAATTCAAACATCCTAAAAATCTTTGCGTATTCTTAACATCTGGAAGATAGTCTCGAAAATTTGATAAAGAATTCAATACATGTGGTTGTAATTCTATTTTCCCTTGGGATATGATTAAACCCAAGTACTTAATCCAGGTCTGTGCAATGATGAACTTATCTGGGGAGGTAGAGAGAACTAGACCATGCTTGAAAACAACCTCATAAAATTTCTCTAAGTGTTTCTTATATTCACTAATATCTTTGCTGAAAATTAACAAATCATCTATGTAGACAATAATAAAAGAATAATCTTTGAAAAGATCTTCCATTCTCTTTTGGAATTATGATGGAGCATTCTTCAAACCAAATGGCATAACTTTCCATTGAAATTGTCCTCCAGGTACCATGAATGTTGTTTTATATCTATCCTCAGGATTAATGCCAATTTTCCAAAACCCACTTTTAAAATCAAACTTATTGAACACATTTGCTTTGGCGATATTTGATAACAACATTTCTTTATTAGGCAAAGGATATTTATTGGGCACAAGAGCTTCATTCAAAGCTTTGTAGTTGATAACTGGCCTCTTTTTTCCACGTTTTTGTTATGAGTGCTTGTTGACATAAAAAACTTGACATGCCCAAGAACTCTTGCACAGTTCTATCGGTTTTCTTTCTATCAAACTGTTAATTTCTACTTTGCAAAGCTCTTGTTTGGACAGGCTCATGTGATTTGTTGATGCATTTTGTGCTTTAACAGAGCCTTCTGTTGAAAATAGAAACAAGAAATGATAAAAGTAGAATCCAGAATATTCCAATTTTAATTTGTCCTTGAATTAAAATCGAATTTAGTCTCACAAGGTGATTGGAAATAATTAATTAATTCATTATGGATTAATTAGTTGGAGAAATTCAAGTTAGAAGTCTTTCTGAAGTCATGCAACAGTTATCCCTTAAATTAAGGATATTATCCCTTAATTAAGGAGATAAGATTGAGTTATATTTGAGTTGTAATTAGTTACCTCAGTTAACTAAGTTAAGTCCAGTTAAATTAGTTCCAAACTATTTGAGGGACTAATTGTGAGTTATCACTCAATTGATGCATGCATGCACTCAACCAGTGTACTCCAAATAACTGAAGATTCCCTCATCGGAAACTCATGCATGTCTATTCTAAGAAAGACCCGGTTGAGCTAAATTTCAAGGACAGTGTACTATCAGTTGCATGTGTTTTCCTATAAAGGAAACCAATACATGCAGTCAAGGAAAGGTTCCTTGAGGATTGCGCAGTTCTTACAGGGTGTAGGATCAGTGTGAGTGATTAGTCTTCCACTTGGTAACAGGAGGACCACCTAGAGAAACTACGTAAGGAAATAGGATCTTGGAGGGAAGAGGAGAAGGCTTGTGAGAAGCTTTGTTTTCCTATGAGCATCCAGGAGGATTGTACTAAGAGATAGCTAGATGTTAGAGCTAAGGCTTTGTATAATCTTGATGTATTTCCACCTTGTATGATAATACAGATAGTGGGGTTTTTAGTTGAGGCTTTCCCCTGAGTATTTTTTGTGTTTCATGTGCTTTGATTCTTCTTCTTATGGTTATATGTGTTCAGCACTGATTTAGCTCGATCTTTAAGCTTCCACAAGTTTGATAGAAGAAGTAGATTATAGTAGTTTGCTTTGGTATATTGCATTATCGAGTTAATCTACAGTCAGATTTTCTACATAGATCTCAAAGGTAGATTTGTAGATAATTTGCAGGAAATTCTACACCTTCTTTTTGGAATGGAAGTGAAACAAAATACTTTTCCCTTAACCAAAATGTGTCAAGGTGTTTTGTTGTACAGTCATTTTTCAATTTGTTTACAATATTAGACAAAATCGCAGGGCCATGGATTTCTGCACGTTTGACAATTTTTTGGATCTTGGAAAGATCTGTTATTGCTTCATCAAAATTGCTTACCTCATCAGCTTTTACCCTAAGTGTGTATCTACTCTCAGCATGGACTTGCACCTTGTCTCCTTGAATGTTCAAAATTATCAGATTCTTTTCAATGGTGATTGACATGAATTTCTTCATAAAATCATGTCCAAGTAACATATCAACACCAGTATCATAATTATATAAGGTGACATATAATTCTTGTGAACCTAAGAGTATTGGGAAGTCTGGAGCAATATATGGGATTTTTATCAGTTGTTTGTTAACTACTCTAAATCGGACATGAGTGGGTTTCCAATAGTAAGCAAGAATGGCCTTGAATTTGCAACAACTACTCATAGCTCCAGTATCAATCTGAGCATCAAGAGTATATTCTTTGTAGCCTGACACTTTTTTTTTTACAAGGATGACCATCCTATCATCAATACCACTGATGTCATGAATGTTTTCATTACTGCATTGACTAGATGATAGTAATGGAGTTTGAGATGAAAGGAAAGTATAAGAAACAAACTATGAATTCAGACTATCAAGTTCTTGCATGTTGGCTTGAATCCGTTGTGCAAGTTGCTTCATCTGGTTTCTATCTCTTTGGAGATCTTCTTCTACCCTTTTAATTTTATCTAATAATTTTTCTATAGTATTATATGTGGATTCTTGTGATGCTTCCGGTGTTATATGCCAATCTGAAATCTCAAATTCTTCTCCATTAGTTATTTTGTGAGAAATAGAAGCCTGCTACTGGTCAATTTTTTCTTGGAGATGTCTCTGAGGAATAATCAAGCTGGGATGAAGGGAGGCCTTTTGTCTCTAGATTTCTTCAATTTGATGTTGGAGATTGTAAAATGAAAACATAAAACAATTAGAAAGATATGTACATTCGATGTTGTCACTATTATTGTCTGAAAGAGAAACCTTTTGGAATTTTTCATCAGTGTCATAGTTATTATTTGAATCAGTACTATGTACAGAAAAACATTCAAAATCATAATCAGTCTGGGAAACTATGTCCCAGTCAGCTGGGTCATAAGAGTATTTAAAAACTTCTACAATGTTTTTATGGATCCCTTTCTTTCCTTTGTTGGGACATCTATTAGCCCAATGACTAGTCTGACCACAAATAAAGCATTTGGACTGCTTAGCTGGTTTGGACCTTTTCTTGAAAATAAATCTTGATCTTCCAGTTGTGGGAGATTTTGCCCAATATTGCTTTTTCTTAGTAGCAAGTCTCAACCTACAATAACACTTACCACTTTGGTATTTTTGAGAACCCTTTCTAGAGTGCTTCTTATAACACCCAAAATGATATGTTTCAATAAAGGAGTCATCAATGGTGGGGCTGAAATGAAACTACTTTTTAACATTCTTACGAGTTTTGTTGGTGGCACATGCATTTTTCAAAATGGTAAGAATGTGTTGGTGAAGTGCAGCTAGTGACAATGTATCTATGGCAATGTATTGTGCGGACAGTGGCTGTTGAACTAATTTATGTATTTTTCCTAGCATGGAGGCTATGTAGTGTCTGAGATAAGCCACATTATGGTGATCAAGGATTTTATAATATAGATTTTGCATTGTGCAATAATATTCTGATAATAAATCTAAATTGCACAATCTTTGACTCATAAACATTTGGGCATAATGTTCATTGTCAGAGAAAATAACTCCCAGAAATTCATCGGAGAGAGCCATCAAGATAGCTTCCAAAGGATCATCATTTTCAAGAATTTTTGTTTTCTCTTCTTTCTTAAGAGTTTCCAACCATAGCTTGGCATTCCCTGTTAGATTTCATGTGATTAATATGACTACCTCTTTCCATGAAGCTTTAGTGTCTTCTTTCTTCTGAGAAGCCCATGCATTAATCTATTGCAGGAGAATTAATGTTTGATCCTTGTTTAAGCAATCAAAAGTGATAAAGAAAGTGTTGTTTTGACTTCCAAATTTTGTTTGGACATTCATATCATCTCTAACTTCTGCAGAGGAAATATGTTGAGTCCAGGAATGGAATGGACTCTTTTTATGATGAGAGATAATACCATCTTATGATGTCTTTGTAGCTTTGTTAGAAAAGTTGAAAGAACTTGTTCTTTTCTGCTTAGTTGTAGAGGATCCACCTTCATCCCCTGACTAGTTTGCCATCTTTATTTCTCTCGTGTAAAATTCTGAAATTTTCTTTTTCAAAAGGTTTAATTTTTCTCATGCTAACTCAGTACCCTTTGCTAAGGCTTCAAACTAGCTTTCATCCTTTTCAAAAAATTTGAAAGAAAGGCTAGATAAGGACTAGGAAGCTTTTATTAAGGTGAATTTGGGGCCTTCTTCTTCTATCTCACAATATCTTGGAGGAGATCTTGACCTACTCATAGCAGTTTCAAAACTTGTGACTGCTTTGCTTATTACCCCTAATTGATCATTAATTTCTCTTAACTAACTTTCGTGAATCTTCTGGTGAGCATACATTGTATCTATGCTCTGGTGGATATTTCTGACATGCTCTTTTACTTCTATAATGTCTCTTTCCAGATCATCTGTGTTTTGGGCTACACAGAGAAACATGTACTAAGCATAATTCTACATTTTTAAGTATTCTATTGGTTCAAGCTTCGTGGCTGATCGATAATTCAGAAATTGCAAATCACTCCAGATAGCACCATCTCGGAATTTAGGAGTACTATTACCAGGTTCTAGTCTCCTTCCCGACAATTATTCTTTTGCGTCTATCTTTTCTCTAGGTAGACTAAACATTTTATGGTCTCGGGAAGGGAACATAATGCATTTAGGACAGTCTGAATGTTGTCCATGGTGTGATGTAGAAGTGATGGTTTGGTATTTCTTTTTTGACTTTTCCTTTTCTTTTTCATGGAAATATACACAATCTAGTAACTGACAATGATTATGGCTACTTGAAGATACTGACAGTCTGGGTGGTATTTGTATAGAACGAGGGACTCTTACTGACTGACTTCTTGGTAAATTTTTTTTAGAAGTAGACAATTGGAACCATTAACTGGTACTACCATCAGGGTTTGGAATTAACTTTAATTGGTTTGGAGATGAAGAGCTTGCTAGCTATGTATACTTTTGATACATCGAAGTATACTCACTAATCGATTCAGATGGCAGACTTAGTTCACAAAATCCTACTTGCAACGGAGTAGTATTACCGGGTCCAACAATTACCCCTTCTTCTAATGCCCGATGTGATGTATTGGGATGTAGTGGAGGCATAGTAGAGGAGACAAATATAATACATACATTAGATTGGAGTTGTGCTATTTGTGTATGAGGGGCGGTATCATATCCATGGAAATATATGTAAGCTTGGAGAAATTCATTAATATATGGATCTGTAAGCGACACTTGGTATCTTGGGATGACTGGAGACCAAACAAGACCATTATTTAAGGGGCTTTGGAATCCTCCTATCAATGCGTCTTCAAACTTATTATGTCTAGTATCAAGAACACAAGTTAGACATGAGTTATCTAACCCTGGTCCTACAAGAGGATTAATCCCAAATTGTATGAGTCTGATATGTATGTATTTGTAATCATGACTCAAACCCCATTCTACATATTCCTTTCTAATAAGAGGAATTTGATATACATTTTGACCAATAGAAATAGGAACACTTACAGAGGAAAATCTAAATAGTGTAGCAGCGCGGAACTAAAAAACTGGGAGTTTATATATTTTTTCCATCTCAATATTTGGTAGTTCCCAGTTAGGTTGTGGATTAAATTCTTACTCTACAACTCTAGTATCAAACAAAACATCTGTATTTCTTTTGTTCAAAAACTTTGTAAGCCATGCCCATTTTTTCTCATGTGCTGCTTTACGAGATCCAACAGAAAAATTAAAAATTTGCCTTGCATCCATACTGATGAAGGTAAAAGGATTAAAAGCACCTGAAAATTTGCATATTTTCAATCACAGGTCATGCCCTATGCCCAACAACACCTTTCCTCGGCAATAATGGGACTTATTGCGGCAAACACCTTCAGCTTTCTCTTACAACAAATATATTTCTCCCTTCTACCTTGAATAGAATGGATATAATGGCTTTGATACCACAATTGATAAGCTAGATCCATTCATGTGTTTCTCGGCTTTTTCATCTAGCTTCAGAAGGGAACCATCATTAAAATAACAACTCCCTAGGTTAAGTCTTGGAAGGTATGTTGAAGAATACAAGTCTGACTATGATCCTGACTATGACTCTAACCATAGCCCAAAGGCTCGTGACCAAATCTTCAAAGAGAATTTATTTCAAGCTTTCGAGGGTTCTCCTTAAAAGAATCTCCTCTGTGTTGACAATCATTGTACCTAGTTTGCTTTATTTTAGGCTTTCGAGGGTTCCCCTAAAAAGGAATCTCCTCTGTGCCAATAATCATTGTACTTAGTTTTGCTTTTGTGGGTTTCAAGATATTGGAATATCCATTGTGTATCAACTCTTAGTACATATATGATTTCTTTTGTGAAGAAACATCTATTGTATATAACCTTTTAGTACATGCATTATGGATGTCATGAATTCCCCCAGTCAAAATCTCCACTTTGTATCATATCACTAAGATTTTATGTGATATGAAAAATCTCTTGGGGGAAAGGAAAGATTCCAAAGCTGGAGCAACACCCCGAGGGTCCATCCTATATAAGGAAGCATGAGCCTCAACTCAAGGCACTTGTAAAATTTCCGAGTTTTTCTATAATATGAAAGAGGTTCTCTTTGAGTTTTAAGTTCAAAACATCTATATTTTGTGTTTTGTGATCTTTGGATTCTTTGTTATGTGATTTTTGAATGCGCAAGGTGATCTTTGAATGCACGAGTGTGTAATTTCTTTATCAATTGTGGTATCAGAAGCACTCCAGAAAGGGTTCTCAAAAAGACCAAAGTGGTAAGTGTTCTTGTAGTTCGAGACCTGCTACTAAGAAAAAGCAATATCGGTCAAAATCTCCCACAACCGGAAGATCAAGATCTGTTTTCAAGAAAAGGTCCCAACCAGCTAAGCAGTCCAAATGCTTTATTTGTGGTCAGATTGGTCATTGGACTAATAGATGTCCCAACAAAGGAAAGAAAGGGATCCATAAAAAGATTGCAGAAGTTTTTAAATCCTCTTATGACCCAGCTGACTGGGATATAGTTTCCCAGACTAATTCTGATTTTGAATGTTTTTCTGTACATAGTACTAATTTAGATAATAGATATGACATTGATGAAAAATTCCAAAACGTTTCTCTTTCAGACAATAATAGTGACAACATCGAATGTACATACATGTTTAATTGTTTTATGTTTTCCTTTTACGATCTCCAACATCAAATTGAAGAAATTCAGAGACAAAAGGCCTCTCTTCATCCCAGCTTGATTATTCCTCGGAGACATCTCCAAGAAAAGATTGACTAGTTGCAGGATTTTATTTCTCACAAAATAACTGATAGAGAATAATTTGAGATTTTAGGTTGGCATATAACACCGGAAACATCTCAAGAATCCACAGATAATACTACAGAAAAATTATTGGATAAAATTAAAAGGGTAGAAGAAGATCTCCAAAGAGATAGAAACCAGATGAAGCAGCTTGCACAACAGATTCAAGCCAACATGCAAGAACTTGATAGTTTGAATTCACAGTTTGTTTCTTCTACTTTCCTTTCCTCTCGATCTCCATTACTATCATCTAGTCAATACAGTAATGAAAACATTCATGACATCAGTGGTATTGATGATAGGATAGTAATCCCTGTAAAAATAAAAGTGCTAGGCTACAAAGAATATACTCTTGATGCTCAGATTAATACTGGAGCTATGAGCAGTTGTTGCAAATTCAAGGTCATTCTTGCTTATTATTGGAAACCCACACAAGTCCAATTTAGAGCAATTAACAAACAGCTAATAAAAATCCCATATATTGCTCTAAACTTCCCAATACTCTTAGGTTCACAAGAAGTATATGTCACCTTATATAATTATGATAATGGTGTTGATATGTTACTTGGATAGGAATTTATGAAGAAATTCATGTCAATCACCATTGAAAAGAATCTGATAATTTTCAGCATTCAAGGAAACAAGGTGCAAGTCCCTGCTAAGAGTAAATACACACTCAGGGTAAAAGCTGATGAGGTAAGCAATTTTGATGAAGCAATAACAGATCTTTCCAAGATCCAAAAAATTGTCAAAGATGCAGAAATCCATGGCCCTTCCATTTTGGCTGATATTGTAAACAAATTGAAAAATGATTGTACAACAGAACACCCTGACGCATTCTGGTTCAGGGGAAATTACTTTGTTTCACTTCCATTCCAAAAAGAAGGCTTCCTTAAAGCACAAAAGGCATCAACAAATCACATGAGCCCGTCTGAACAAGAGCTTTGCAAAGCATAAATTAATAGTTTGATAGAAAGAAAATTGATAGAACCGTGCAAGAGTTCTTGGGCATGTCCAGATTTTTATGTCAACAAGCACTCAGAACAAAAATGTGGAAAAAAGAGGTTAGTTATCAACTACAAAGCTCTGAATGAATCTCTTTTTCCCATTAAATATCCTTTGCCTAATAAAGAAATGTTGATATCAAAGATCGCCAAAGCAAATGTGTTCAGTAAGTTTGATCTCAAAGTGGGTTTTGGCAAATTGGCATTAATCCTAAGGATAGACATAAAACAACGTTCGTGGTACTTGGAGGATAGTTTCAATGGACAGCTATGCCATTTGGTTTGAAGAATGCTCCATCAGAATTCTAAAAGAGAATGGAATACCTTTTCAAAGATTATTCTTTTATTGTTGTCTACACAAATGATTTGTTAATTTTCAACAAAGATATTAGTGAACATACGAAACACTTAGAGAAATTTTATCAAGTTGTTTTCAAGAATGGTCTAGTTCTCTCTGCCTCCCCAGATAAGTTCATCATTGCACAGACCCAGATTGAGTATTTGGGTTTAATCATATCCCAAGGGAAAATAGAATTACAACCACATGTATTGAATTCTTTATCAAAATTTCCAAACTATCTTCCAGATGTTAAGATTGTGCAAAGATTTTTAGGATGTTTGAAGTACATCAGACAATTTTATCCAGAGCAGGCCATAGATACAAAGCTTCTGCAACAAAGATTAAAAAAAGGCAACAGTTGGAATGACCAGATGAGCAAAGTAGTCAGAAACATAAAGCCGAAAATCAAACAGCTACCACCTTTGGCTCTTCCCCACAGTGACCTATCATTCATTCTTGAAACAGATGCCTCAGATATATATATATATCCTTCTTCCCATAAAGAAATTCTAGCAGTAAAGAAAGGTATAAAGAGATTCATGTTATTCCTTAAAAGTGTCCACTTCATTGTTAAGACAAATCTCAAGCACATGAAAGGAATGCTACAAAACAAAAGGTTGCTAGAACAAGGTAATTTCGGAGTTTAAGATGGGCTTTCTGGTTAGATGGATATGATTTTGATATCATATATAAATCCAGTAAAGAGAATTATCTTGCAGATTCAGGTAAGGAGAAATTATACAAACAAAATATGCAATTAAAAAATTTGAATTTGGTGAACTTTCATCATCCTCCCATAACAAATCCCAAGTTACATTATGCTCTTCCTGCCATTATTCTTTTTGTGTGGATTGTCTTTTAGAAAAGGTTATGTCTTTACCCATGGAAATCCAAAAGATCATTCTTGATAAATGGTTTTGGCTTTCAAATACAAGACACAGCTATGATATTCCATTAGCACCTATCAACAATAAATATGCTTATTTTGGTGCAGTAAGATATCCATATCACAAACTTGTTTATATTTATGATCCTAATCTGAGATGGATAGATTATTATGCCATTCTTCAATATGCTCATGCCTATGAAAGAGTTTCAATCATCATGCATTGTGAAGACATCATGTCTCCATTCATTCACTAGAGTAGTTGGATGAATCTCCTTCTTGTTTCATTTGTTCCCAAAAAATAAGATCAAGGCAGCCTTTGTCAGTAGTTTTCCCTTTCTATTTTGTATAATGACATGCAGGATGGAGCAGAAAGATATGATATATTTGAATTTGATTTATTATATAAGGGCACCAACATGAATATCAACCAGGATAGTAATTCTCCTACTGGTTATAATTTTACTATTGAAATTAACTATTTTGGTGAAGTCGGAATTCCACCAGATAAGCTAGATCCATTCATGTGTTTCTCAGCTTTTTCATCTAGCTTCGGAAGGGAACCATCATTAAAACAACAACTCCCTAGGTTAAGTCTTGACAGGTACGTTGAAGAATAAGAGTCTGACCATATGATCCTGACTATGACTCTGACCATAGCCCCAAAGGCTGGAGACCAAGTCTTCAAAGAGATTTTATTTCAGGCTTTCGAGGGTTCTCCTTAAAATAATCTCCTCTGTGTTGATAGTCATTGTACCTAGTTTACTTTATTTTAGGCTTTCGAGGGTTCCCCTAAAAAGGAATCTCCTTTGTGTCATTAATCATTGTACTTAGTTTTTCTTTTGTGGATTTCAAGATATTGGAATATCCACTATGTATAAACTTTTAGTACATATATGATTTCTTTTGTGATATCATATCACTAAGATTTTATGTGATATGAAAAATCTCTTGGGGGAAGGGAAAGATTCCAAAGTTGGAGCAACAACTCAAGGGTCCATCCAATATAAGGAAGCATAAACCTCAGCTCAAGACACTTGTAAAATTTCCGAGTTTTTCTATAATATGAAAGAGGTTCTCTTTGAGTTTTAAGTTCAAAACATCTACATTCTATGTTCTGTGATCTTTGGATTCTGTGTTATGTGATCTTTGAATGCACGAGGTGATCATTGAATGCGTGACTGCATACTTTCTTTATCAATTGTGGTATATATATATATATATACACTCTCTTTTTTTGTTTTTCTTTTTTGGGTAGTTTTCATAGTAATTGGATATATAAATATTAGATTAATTTTTAGAAATTGATTAAAATATAGTTTAATGAAATTTATTATTAATAAATTGTAAATTTTAATATTAATCATCATCTCATTGAAATTAAAAAATTAATAATATTGATATCAAATTCTAAATCAAAGTTTAATTAGAGAATTTTCCTCTTAATCATTATTAGTATAGTATTGGCTAATACAGGTTATAATGTTGAATTTAAAAAATAAATAGGGAATATACTTTGTCAGAAACTTTTTGTAGTATGATTAACACACAATCATTTTAGATTTCAGGGTTTCTTACGATATTAATTTCTCATAACTCTGTCAAATTCCTATCAATTACAACTCAAGCTCATATTTGGTGGGTCCATCAAATAATTGTGAGTTATTTTGGGCATAACAATATTATATGCATTTTTTCTAAGAACACAATTTCTAACTTCTATGACACATGTTAAACTACCTTGAAAAACTTGTTACATAATTTCTTTTTTCTTTTTCTTTTTATACTAATTTTCATTAAATTCTTTTGTTTTTTTACTTAGTCTTTACATCTTCTTTATGATTTGTATATATATTTAATGATTAGTTAAATATTTCAACAAATGCTGTTTGTTTTACTTAATCATGTTTCCCCAAAGTAACCCTCAAATTTAGTGATATAATTAATAAAACCATTGATATGTTTAAATAAAAATGTTTGAAAAATATAAATTGTAAATTCAACATCTCCATAGATATAACTATTGAAAATGCCAAATAGAAAAACTACTACAATTAAAAATTGTTAAAAACTTATAAACTATATGTTGTTTTCTCAGTTGTTGCTTTCTCTAAGCTAGGGTTCCAATGCTATGTGATAGTGTGTAGGAACACCCTTCTACACCACTCCTTGCCTTTTAACTCACGGGCTAGAAGGAGGTTACACTCATTTATCCTAAGGTTAAATGAACCAATCTATCACATCATATAACTTTTTCTATCAAATTATGATTAAATCTAATGCAAAAGAAAATGGTACATGAAAATGGTCTTTGCAACTTCTATGATCAAATATTGAATTTAAAATTGTGAAAGAGAAAATAGTTAGAGACCGCTCACTATAGAGTTCCTTAACTCAATATAAAATGGCATGCTAATTTTTCTTATGTATTCATAGGCATAGTGAACACCAAATGTACTAGAAAAAACATAT
>APFE030307982.1:28688-50642 GCA_000404065.3 Pinus taeda | reverse complement strand
TTTTATCAGGTTTCTTTTCCTTTACAACCATCAGTAAAAATTGTTTGCATGAATTTACAATTCGTTTCATTTGCCCTGAGTTTATGAGAGTATAACTATTCTTGATCTTATGATCTCTTACAATATATTTGATTCCATCTTTAACGAGTAGATACTTTTTCTCAGCTCTATAGAAAATAGCTTTTCTATCATACAAGTAAGGACTTCCTAAAACAATTCCACATAAATCTAAAGGAACTATATCTAACTCAACCCCATCTACAAATGTTGACCCAAAAGAAATCTTAAGTTTACCTTGTCTAGTCACTTGTAGCTTTGCTTTATCACATAGCCAATCTAATGGATATGGTTTCTTGTGAGGTGTGGTTAGTAATCCCAACTTCTTTACAATTGCTTCAGAAATTAAATTTACTTGTGAGCCACTATCAAACAAAGTATTAATCTTTTGATGATTGGAAATAACTCGAATATGAAAAAGCTCACATCTTTTTCTCTCATTTTCTTCATTATCAGTAGATTGTGCAGAATTACTAGTAGATGCTTAAGAATTTTTACCTTTTATACCTGTGGCTGCGATTGTTGCTTCATCTCCTGAGTCTGACCCCAAATCTTTTTGAACAGTTGCAACAGTATTCTTCTTCTTGCCCTTGAACTTCTTAGGTTTCAGCTTCAAATGTAGAATCCAACAGTGTTCATCATCATGCCCATCCTTCTTACAGTGAGTGCATGAGGACTTGTTTTTCTGTACAGTGTTTCTCTTCCTTTCTTTCTGTTTCTATTTTCTTTTATCCTTATTTTTGCTTGCAGTGGGTTGGGATGATCCCCCAATTTTTGGGTTCCCATTCTTACCTCTAGCTTTGAGATGCGTAGCCTGAATGGATACTTCATCTATACTAGTGGGATTAAACATGAGGATAGTGTGCCTCCTGTAGCTGTGTAGACCACCTATATACTTTAACAAAGTCTGAGGTGAGTCTAAAGAAATTCCTAGAATCAAAGCTCTTTTCCTAAATTCTTGGGTGTAACCTTGTACACTTTGCCCTTTTAGTTGTCAAAGAGTTTGCTAGCTCATCATGGCTTGCTGCATGTAGGCTAGTGGATATAATTGCTTTTTAATTGCAGAAACAAATTCACTCCATATAGAAAGAATCTTACCATGTTTCTTCATGTTAGCTTGTATCTTGCTTTCCCACCATACCAAGGCAGTGCCTCCAAGGCATAGGCTGGCCAGCTGAATCTTACTCTTGTCTAAGTCAATGCTCTGCAGTCTGCAATAAACATCAATCTGTTTTATCCAATTATCCAGCTTCTCTGCATTCAACTCCCCATCATATACTGGTAAATCAAATTTAACATCTAATTTAATCAAAGATGTCTTCTTTTTTATTTTCAGGGCTATTAGGAGGCGTGAGAAATTTTTCTTCTTTCCCTTTGCCTTTGGAGTGGTCATGGAGGAGAGATTCTTCTACTACTTTGTCTTGTTTGGAGCTTGATGAATCTTCATCCCTATGTTTCTTATAGTCCTTATACCTTTCCTCCACCATGGATTTCAGGGTCGTAAAACTATCCATGAACTGGGGGTCTGATTCCAAGGTATTTTCTCCTGACATTTTCCTTTTAGAATAGACTCTTCCAATTTCCAGGTTAGTTTCAGCCAATTCTCCTTCTCCCAATTTAAGCTTTGATCTAGTGAGCATTCAACAACAAAATCCAGCACAAGCTTGTCTAACCTTAATAAACTTGACCTCTGATACCACTTGATCTGGAATTTATCCAGGATAAAGAATGAAAGGTATTACAGACTCATGTGCGTGGATGTGCCTACGTTACTTTATGTAATGGATTGATAAGATTGTGAAATACATAGACACTGAGGCAATCAGAGAAAAAATAATAGTCAAACATGTAAACAAAACAATTTTAATAAGGAGTTCACCCAATGCTCCTAGGATACGTCCCCTGGTCTAGCCTTTCAATGGTGGCCTCTCTATTATGTTTTCAAGCAGAGTTTTACATCCGTGAGCTCGATTCAAGTCTCACTAATAGAATGAATTCAGTAGGAATGGAGTGCATAGACTTTCCTTACTGAATTTCGACCTCTGAGGGTCACAGTAGTATGACAAGCCTATACAGAGGAGCTTGCTTGAACCTCCCAAACCTTCAATGGAGTAGACAGACTCTCTGACTCTCTCTAGCTCTGTTTGGCTCGATGTTACCTTCAGGTCAGCTCGACTTCTACTCTCTATTCTCTACTATTAGCTTTCTGCGTCTCTATGTGTTTCTCCTTTGTATGTTGCCTCCTTCTCTGCTTCTGTTAGTTCATGGCTTTAAAGCTAGTTTGCTCTTTGATTGCTCATTTCTGCTTCCCGGCCTTCTGGTTTCCTTTCCTCTGTCCGTTCGAATTCCTCTGCTCTGCGTCATCATAAGTGCGTAATGCCTTGCATGGAGGTGGCCACCTGTTAGCTAATGAACTGGGTGTCAGATTCCTTGAATCATATTCGAATGGTCGTTAAATCCGTTTGCTTCAAGATCACCCACAAACATGAATCGTTTCCCAACTCATCATCCACTTCGGACGTCAAATCCCTGTCATCTTGCTTTTTGACCTGTCAAATCTGGTCGGTCATTGGGCTGCATCTCCACCATCTATCTGGGCCCCCCATATCCTACGATCGTCCTTCATATTGGGTAGACAAGTCACACGACATTTACCCGTCCGATGCAGGCATTTTTCTCTCTCTTCCGCCAGACGCATGTTGCTCTATGTGTGGCATCGAGCTAGACTCAGTCAAAACTGCTTACCACCTTGAAGTCTTCCGATATCTTGCCGGTTTTGGGGAATCCCATGCTACGGAACCAAAACAGTTACTTTTCCGAGTTTTATAGCGGTTTCAGGTCCGAGCGTTTCGGGGCTTTCCTTCTCTAAGGGGGACACCCTGCAATACGCGATTAGCGCTTAACAATAATCACATATCAAAATCCACCTCTCTTTCCCAAATTAGCCTATGGTTTTGCTAGTTTTGTGCCTTTGTGCTTTACCCTGGGCCAACGGTATGTGCGCTTGACCGAGGGTCCTTGTTGCTCTGCTCTGGCCACAACTGCAATTGTTATGAGGATTCCTTCTGATAGCTTAGACCTTTTCTAGGACTTGAATCTTTTAGCATAATTTGAAACAGTCATGAAAACTTAGAGAGTTTTAGTATCCAATTCGGATCAGCGTAGAACTAGACAAAATGTTCACAGCAAGAATCATTGAGCCGGTGGAAGAATCCGATTGGGTAAGTCCAATGGTGGTGTAGGAAAAGAACTAGAAGGATGTGATAAGAATATGTGTGGATCTCAGAAAATTGAATGACACTTGTGTGCATGATCCATTCCCAACTTCGTTCACAGATGAGGTGTTGGACAATGTCGGTGGGCAGGAAGAATATTCTTTCAATGATGGGTTCTCAGGGTACCATTAGATCAAAATTGCACCAGAGGATAGGAGCAATATGACCTTCATGACTGAGTGGGGTTGCTTTAAATACATTGTCATGCTGTTTGGGTTGAAGAACGCGCTAGCCATATTTTCGCGTGTGGTTGTTACAACATTCAAGGAATATATTCATAAGTCCTTGGAGGTTTATTTTGATGATTGGACTATATTTGCGCTGGTTAAGTGCCAAAGTGAGCTTATGCTTGATGTTGGATATCTACCGAAGATACCAAATCATGCTTAGCCTCAAGAAGTGTGTGTTTCTTGTTCCTTTTGGGAATCTATTAGGACATGTGGTTTGCAAACAGGGACTCATGGTAGATCCCATGAAGATTGTGGTGCTTTTGAATTTGGAAGCGCCACGAACTGTGAAACAGTTGCGCGCTACACTGGGACATATAGGGTACTATAGAAAGTTTATCAAAATTTATGCCCAAATCACTGCGACGATGGAGAAACTGTTGAAGAAGGATGTCATATTCTGCTAGAACGATGACTACAAGAAAAGCCTAGATATATTGAAGGAAAAGATGGTCACTGCACCGATTCTTGTCTTCCCAAACTGGGACAAAGAATTTCATGTCCATTTTGATGCATATAGCATTGGGAGCGGTACTAACACAGGATGGTGGAGAGCGCTTGGATCACCCTATCGTGTTCGGGTGTCGTAGATTGTCTAAAGCAGAAAAGGTCTATTCCACCACTAAATGAGAGGGACAGGCTATGGTGTATGCGCTCCAAAAGTATCAACACTACTTGTTGGGAGGTCACTTTAAGATGCATACAAATCATTCCACATTGAAGTACTTAGTCAATAAGCTTGTGTTGGGGGTCCACATATGTAGATGGATTCTATTGTTCCAAGAATATGACTTTAAAGTTGTTGTGAAACCTAGACGATTGAACGCGGGACCAGATCACCTGTCACGCATTGAGATAGGAGAGGAACCTACTAGTCTAGAAGAAGGATTACCCGACACGCAACTCTTTGCTATGCGCATAGTGGATGGACATTTTGAAGATATAATTCACTTCCTCATGACTGAAACTATGCCGAAAGGATACTCTGTCCAACAGAAGAAGGAACTAGAGGTGTGTGCAGCAGATTTCCCTGTCATTGTGGGGCACCGATATAAGATGGGGAATGATGAGATACTGGGAAGGTATGTACCTAAATTTGAATGAAGAAATATCCTCACAGCTGCTCATGGGTGCGTTGTGGGAGGACATTATGCAGGAAGAGCAACCGTGCAAAAGATTCTCTGCACAAGGTTGTGGTGGCTGACCCTTCATTAGTATTCAAAAGCACATTGCAAGGCCTGTGATGTATGTCAAAGAATAGGTAAACCATCGCAGGGGGGGCGAGATGCCTTTGAATTAGCAAATGATGTTGCATCCCTTTGAAAAGTGGGTGGTCGACTTCGTAGGACCTATTAAACCTCAAGGAAAAACGGGTGCAAGATATATTATCACTGTGACAGAGTACCTGACTCGTTGGGCAGAAACCTAGCTAGTAAAAGATTGCACAGCCGTGACAACTGTGAAATTTCTGTTTGAACATGTATTGACACGATTTGGATGTCTGAAGATCTTGATGAATGATCGTGGTACACATTTCCTAAATGAGATGATCAACGCGCTAACAGAAGAATTTTAGGTGTATCATCATAAGAACACACTGTATCACCCACAAGCTAACAGGACAGTAGAAGCGTTTGACAAAGTATTGGAGACTACGCTAACCAAGGTATGCAATGCACAACGAAGTGATTGGGACTTGCGTGTACCTGCAATATTATGGGCTTATAGGAGGACATGCAAGAAAATTACGGGACAGATACGTTTCTGGCTAGTCTATGGAGTGGAAGTCGTATTTCCGATGGAATACATCGTCCCTAGTCTGTGCATAACAATGCTCACAGGTATGACAAACTGCGGAGCCCTAGAGGAGAGGCTTGCTCAACTGGAGGAACTCGAGGAAGAACAATTTTTGGTTGGCTTTCACCAACAGGTACAAATGTAGCGTGAAAAAACCTGACACGATCGACATATTAAGTTGTGCACCTTCAAGGTGAACAATTTGGTGTTACTGTATGATAGTAAGTTTGATAAATTCCCAGAAAAACTCAGCATGCATTGGCTGAGACTGTATGTTATTAAAGAGGTCACAGATGGAGGCGCGGTGCAGTTGGTAAAGCTAAATGGAGAAACTTTTCCAGGAAAAGTGAATGGCAGTAAGTTGAAGCCATACACGAGTGGCTCGACTATCTGATTAACTGATAGATGCATAATCTTAGCACTCCAGGTAGCTAAAAGGAGCCGCGTGACTATAAACAGGTTCAGGGAAGTAGTTCAGCTACAACAGTCTCTGAATAACGCATCTAGGAAGTACAGCAGGTAGCTGCTTAGTGTGTTGCCGATCTTGCAACAGTCTAGGCAGAGTTGGGTGGTCTTCATGTGAAGATCTCCACACCGACAGAGTGACTCAAGGGAAAGTCACGATGTTTGTGTTGGGGGCCTGTTGGGTGCAGGATCCCCCAAGGGAATTTTTGGGGCTTAAAGCCTAGATTTTGGTCAAAAGATGTAAATCCAATGTAAAGACTCCGCATTCTGTGAGTGTGAAGCTCAAAGTTTGTAGATGAGTCATAGGGTTGTTCGCCCTTAGTTTTGTAATATAATGTCGGCTTTAGAGATCTACCCATGGTCCGCGGACCATGGGATTGTATAAATAGAGCAAGGCTCTAAGTTGTAAAAGAAGTAGAGAATGAAGGATGAAGAATTGAGTCTTGTCTAAAGTGTAGAGTCAAGTCTTTGGGTCGTAGATTAGGAGAAGGCTCTGCAGCTGAGTGCGCAAAGGCCTAGTAGTCCGCAGCTAAGTGTGCGAACCCCTGCAGTTGAGTGCGCAAGGTGAGTCGAGTCTGTAACCATTTAAGCATTAACAAAGAGAAGTTTCACATTAATTTTGTGTATTTATTTCCTATTTTTATGCTTTGAGTATATTGGGTATGAATTGAATTTTCATTGTTTATATGATGCGCAAACTTATATGGTTGTGTTGATTAAGTAAATGTGAGATAAGTACCTTTTTACGCAAAGATAACTAACAATTGAAAGAAGATAAGCAAGATTTGCGGTGTAGCTTGGGGAAATAGCTTACATTGCTTCCATAAGCAACGCAAAAGCACCTCAACCCCTTTTCAGGGCTACGCGAAGGCAGTTATAACAGATCGCAAAGGTATCGCAGGTTAGGATAGTACACGAAGTGGCTTGCACAAAGGTATTCACAGTTGGACTAAATTGGCCCCTCAGACATCTTGAGGGTGCATAAACTTGGTTTCGACATCCCCCCATACTACTTCGTGTGAGACTTTAGTTCGCGCTCCACGGGCTAATGCCAAAAGGTCCAGTAGTGTAGGGATTTCTTTGTCTAATTAACTCTGAGCCTGGGTCAGGCCCCCTCAAGCCAACATAAGACTTATGTCCAAAATTGTGACAATAGTAATATTTAGTGACATAAAAAAGTGAAGAAAATGGATTAATGTTCTAGGTTATTCTTTTTCTTTCATTTACAGATCTATTACTCAATTCACTTCTTCTTATACTTATTTTTTCATTCCTTTTGACATATGATCTACAGTTTATAGCCTTGTGGCCAATTTTTTTGCATAAATAACAATATCCATAGAAAATATTTTCACACCTAGGAATGGATGGTACTTGTGAATAAGATCTCCTTGGCATCTCATGATTTTGTCTTTTAAAGAAGTAAGGTTTATGGTAACTCATTTCTTATTTGTTCAATCTTCTTGTTTGTTGTGGTTGAATAGGATTAGTGGTTTTCTACTACTAAGGTGCATTGTTGCCTTGTTATTGTTGAGGTGTGTTGTTGACATCCTTATTCTTTGGTTATTTTTGGTTGTGATTGTCTCCTATGACAACTTTGACAAAGTTGATGGTGTTTTTATCTTCTATCTTATTCTCGTTGGTTTCATCTTCATAGCCCCAAATAAATTTCATAACCAAAGACCTTTGAGAATTCAATATCATTTCCATCTTTTTAGACCCCTTTATGTGTTTATGGTTCACGTTCAATTTAGTTTGTGCCTTCTCTAGATTCTTTCTTAGGGTAACTACTTCTTTATCTAGATTCTCATACTCTTTTATTTTTTCTTTTAATTGTTATAGCATAATGTCTTCAACCATTTTGGCCTCTTATAATTCAAATTTTAACTACATATTCTCTTTAGACATAGGCTTTTCTTTAACATATTTTAACAAGATTTCTTTTGTTTCTTATTCTTTTGCTTGAATTTGTTAGTTTCTTCAAGTGCACTAATTATCTCCCCCTCAACATATACTTCACCTTCTTATTCTTCTTCAAAATCATTATTCTCTTCAGACTGGTTTTCTATGGCCGTAAGCATAAATTCACTAATTCCCTCTTCATCAAAATATTCACTTGTGTCTTTAAAGGAGTTGCTATCTCCTTGTATATAAAATATTTTCTTTCAAAATATATTCTCTTCCTTCTCTTCAATCTTCTTACAAATTTTTCTTCTTCTTCATCTGAGTATGAGCATGAACATTCTTAATCTTCTATATATTTCTTGTCTACCTTGAATGATGCATCATGTGTGGTTGATTTTCCTTTTGTAATCCTCATTTCATATGTTTTTAGGGAGCCAAGAATTTGATTCATTGTTAGTTTTGCAATGTTAGAAATTTCATCGATTGTGATACCTTGGGATTAAACTTAGCAGATAATGGTATCAACACTTTTTGGACTATTGTAGACTCCTTAATGTTTTCACCTAATCTCTTCGTAACATCAAAAATTTCATCCACTGTAAGAAAAAAACTTAGTTATGTCTTCATCATCATTCATTATTAAGGACTTAACTTGCATTCTAAAAACTTATAATTTAGCTAATTTTACTTTACCATTTCCTTCATGAATGTTTTTTAGTTTATCCCACATTTATTTAGTAGTCTTATAATGCATTAATTTTATAAATTCTAGTTTAGATAGCCCACTAAGGATGCCATTCATGGATTTTTCATTGAATTTAAAATCAAGCTTGTCTTATTTGTTACCTATTACATGTGGCTCTTCGTAGCATTCTCGACTGTGGCCTAGACATCTTCACCAAGGGAACTTAGATTTATCTTCATTCTTATTTTCTTAAAGATATAATTAATACCTGTTACAGATTTATTTGGGCACATAAATCTCGATTATCAGATCAGTGTAAATAAGGTCTATCAAGCCCTAATTCAGTTGCTACATGCCCTAGACATGCCAGCTCATTGAGTGGTTTCATCCATGAGAGTTTCCTCACTTCAAACTTGCTGAAGTGCTTCCTTGGGTCACCAGAGCACCCCTGGTGTGGGGTAAATGCTCTATAGAGTAGGTAGCCCCATTCAAGGCTATGTTGTAGAGAACCTAAACCCACTCAAGCCTACGCTAGGCGAGAATGTTGGCTTCAAGGGGCCTGACCCAAGTTCAGCGTTAGTTAGCAAAAAAAAATCCCTACACTACTGGCCCTTTCAGCATCAGCCCGCGGAGCATGGACCAAAGTCTCACCCGAAGCAATATGGGGGGTTGCTGGAACCAAGTTTCTGCACCCTGAGATGGTCATGATGTCGATTTATTCCTTCTATTCCTGCTTCCGTGTAGGTCGGTAAGTTCTAGGTCTCTATCTTCCTAAACCCTTATTCCTCCCTTCAATACCTCCAAGAAAGGGTACGACTGGCCTTCGTGCAGCCCTAACCTTCAATCCAGATACTTTCGCGCTACTAAGGCAGCATATTACACAGATTGTCAAGTTATCTTAAGAATCTTACTTATCTTATTGAACCAGTATAGTTATCACTGCGTAAACAAATGTTCTTACTTGCATTCTCTTAACCAATGAAATTACATACATTCGTGCATCATATAAGCATTATAAATGAAATTCATACATAACATGTCAAGATGCATTAATAAGAACAAAGACACAAAATTTTCAAAATACTTCTCTTTATTGATATCTTCCAAGTGATTACTGAATCTGTCCACCCTGCGCACACAACTACAAGGGTCCGCGCACTCAGCTGCAGACTTCTATCCTAGGCCTCTGTGCACTCAGCTGCAGAGCCTCTACCTACACGATGACCCCAAACTTAGACTTCTTACTTCAGAGTTATGACTCTCTTAGACTTCCTTGTACTCCTTAGAGCTTACTTAGTTCTTTTTATACAATCCCATGGTTCGCAGACCATGTGTAGATCTTTTATAGCCAACATTGCTCTACAAAACTTAGGGTGGACAACCCTTTATGACTCATGACACCTTCGCACTCTGCGAGCACAAAATGTGAAGACTTTACTATTTTATTACAAAATTTGACTCAAAACATGGGCTTTTAGCCCCAAAACTGTCCTTGGGGGATCTTGTTCCCAACAGGCCTTGGGGGATCCTTTTCCCAACAAGATCCCAACACAAACATTGTGACTCACCCTCAAGTGACTCGGTAGGTGCAGAGATATTTGTGTGAAGCCCTCCCAATTTGACTCGGATGACCACAACCTTAGTTGTGCACTGTGCAACAACCTGCTTCATGTCTTCAACCATTTGCGCAGTCACTGCTCTTGAGTTGTCGACTTGAAGCTTTTGTTGCGTTGCTTGCAAAATCGCAAGCTTGCCTTCAATAGATCCTGTGACCATGTAAGCCTCTTCTAGCTAGAGCTTTAGTCTTGCCTTCAGAACTACTTCCTTGTGCAATGCTGCATCCACCTACTCCTTCAGCTGCTTGGCATCTTGCAACTTTTATAGCCTTTGTGTCAGCGCGTCGGTTCGCATTGTACCCTTAACCTCATCATAGCACTATTGTAGCTTTTGTGCTTCCATCTCTAGTCGTTGTACATTGGGTTCCTCCTGAAGGCTTGTCAGGACCTCAAACAACTACTCGAAAATGTGGAATGTGCAAATGATATGACTCCAACATACAATCTGATGATCACCCACCGGTTCAAATCTACCACCCACTAGCTACTAGAACATCCATGAGAGATGGTTTAACATCTGACACATCAATTGGAGTAACTTCTCTACTTATCGAACACTTTAGATTTGTAAGATTCCGAATGAAAAGTGACAAAAAAATTTAATCGTGGCTAAGTTTAAGAGAAATTCAAGGTCATTTGATCTAAATGGAAAAAAGAAAAAGATGAAAATAAAGCTATAAATTTCAAAACTAAAACTTGTTAAAGAAAATGGGAAAAGTAGACCCACCATAAAAGAGAAAACCCTTACACAAGTCGTCTAACTATATCAACCAACACACTACACTTACTAGGTTTTGTCTCTTCTATTGAAAAACCCTACTTTAGGCAAATTGGAAGAAAGCTGGCTTTCGTCCTTTCAAAGAATTGCAGTAAGAGAATCAATCATACTACACCTTTCCATATTAAATCCTCAGATTCGTTAACTTCAAAAATTTGAAACAAAATTCAGATTTTTTTTTTTTTTTGTATCTTGGTGTGTAGTAGTCTAATATGTATCTTGGATATCCTCTAATTTTTCATGTCCTCACAAGGAACAATATATTTTTCAAATAGTATATTCTAGCATAATCTACATAATTTTAAGATCTATATGCATCTCCAGTCTCCAATTTTGTAGCAGACATGTATAATAAATGTGTCTTGATGACTAACACATGGAGAGACATGGTTTTGAGGAAGCCATTGTCTTGGGTAACATAAAGACAGGCGCATCTATCATCAGGTGTACTTCCCCCAACACCCCTAGTCAACAAAAAAGGCCTTTCAAAGCCTTTACTGAAATGAAATATTCACCCCTAATGACTAGAACGAGGTATTTACCCTCTTAGCTACATTCAGCAAGTAGACCAAGCATTTCAAACCCGAAAAAAAAAAAGAAAAAAAAAAACTTCACCTAACTCTCCATCAGCTAAGGGTTGACAAGAGAGATGGAGAGTCCACTTCACTTGTTTCTATACATCAATTCCATACAAGTTCGAATTTTAAAAGAAAAAAGGAAGATTTTATAAAAAAGGACAAATTCAAGCATCTTGTCATATGTCGTTTTCCAAATTCACAATATTTACAAGGAAGCAATGCAAGCAAAGTTCATTCAAGAATTTCTAGATAAAGCTCACTACCCAACTTAGATGCTCATGCAATTCAAACCATGCAACATCACAACATGCCTCCTTGTTTTTTTTAAACATCATAGAAGGCCTACAAAGTTTACCATCCAAACCACAATCAATCTCTAATGGTTGTCATATCATGAATGAATTGGGTGATGAAACAATGGTCATGATCTAAATGTTGTTACTGTAAGAGTCGTGATGCACTTCAAGCAAATTCATAACTATGGAAACCCCACTTGATTTTTAATTTTAACTGTGTGTTGCAATTTATTGAAGTATATGGCAATTCAAGTGTGAACTGCCACACATGACAATTTCTCCTATTTTCTTGTCAGTGTGCTTTGCTTTAACAAAGCTAAGAGGGAGATCTCAGAGCTTTTATGTCTCTTGTGCATAATATAACAACGTTTAGGACACTGCGCATAGTATAAGATGGGATAAAAAATGGTTGAGGAGTTCAAAGATGACCTGCACCAGAAACTCTAGATTTGGCAATACTTCATCCTCCACTCATAATTTATAGGTAGGATTTGGTTAGAAGGTTGATGTACTCAACTGAGATGCAGTTGGGATTGTGTCATGAAGGGTACAACACACCCTTTAGCACATGACAGGAAGCTCGAATATGGCGGGGTGGTACACTGCACTACAGGTGAAGGAAGCTTGAATATGTACAAGGTGATGAATAATTCAATGGGTATTTAAACCAGGGCCAAATCAACAAAGCCACATAAAATATAGAGAGACTTGAATCCATTTTGTCAAAATGAAATTTCTCATTCAATCATAGAAGGCCTACAAAGTTTACCATCCAAACCACTCTCCATATCTAATGGTTGTCATATCATGAATGAATTGGGTGATGAAACAATGGTCATGATCTAACTATTACTACAGGTAAGAGTCATGATGCACTTCAACCAAATTCATAACTATGGAAACCCCACTTGATTTTTAATTTTCCAAAAGAAAGGAGACTAACAAGAACAATTAAGGTTGCCCACAACTTCTCATGGAGTGATGTAAAGTATACAACTGTTACATCACATACAATCTTCATTTCCACATATACTTCAGGTAAATGAAGAAATAACAATTTTCTCAAATTACCACACTATTTACATTACAAACTGTAACTGAAGGGGAAAATGAGCATAATATGACATCCAGTCCAATCATAAAAAGGGTAGTGTAGTGCTAACCTGCTGCACTGCTGGAAAAACCTTTGCTCAATACCATTCACTATAACCTTCGCAGTCTTTGAGTGAACTTCACAAACCTTATGTCTATGGTGGTAGCTGTTTGCACAAGTGAGCTCCTTGTTACAACCCTATACTTGACAATGCGGAGTCTGAGAAGCCTGGGCTAGAGCACGAGGCTTCTTTGATTGAACATGCGAACTAGAGAAGACGAACACTTGGCTTGTGGCCTTTATTGCCCCTCCAACATTTGCATCTTTAGAATAATAAGTCCTCTTCCCAAGCTTCAGACCAATATGACAATCTTCTCCTGAACCATCCACAATACTATTTTGTTTTGAGTGCTTTCTCTTCTCTACATTCGCATTCCCTCCTCCTGTTTTAGATCTAGAACCCAAGAAGGGGGATCTCTATGGAGTCAATACAGCATGATTTGAATGGTTCTCTGTTCGGTTTCCCATAGCCTTGCTACTACTGCTGCTTTTGCCCTGTCATTACCTAAGCTGCCCTCTTGAGAATCCACTTGGTTTCTCAGGCCCAGGAACCTTGATAGCATGACAAGGTTTGTCTTAAATGGTTCATTTCTTCTTGTCATTCTACATCCTCATTTTCATGAGCATGCATGCATTATTAACATGAGCGTGCATTATTAAGTCTTTATGCTAGTAGAAAAATAAAGATGCTATCTTTATGCCCAAAGTCTTATCACTGATATTTGATTTTGTGTTATTTTTCAAGGATGTGCATTCAAACTTGAGGTAGAATAAAAATAATCAATTTCAATTAAGATATTTTATCATATTTCATATTCTAACATGAATCTATTTTGTTGTTTTCACTATGCAATGCTTCTAAGCTCACAGAATGGTGGAAAAGTGGACACTGTGCATTGAAGTATCATGCTGCCCAAATCCGGGTTGAACATATTTAAAATTTGTCCTTCACAATGGGGAAAAAATCATGTGGTTTATAGAATATGGGAAGTGCAGGGAAAGGCAACCAATAAAGAAGAATACTACATTACACTTGTTGCAGGGTTAAAAGAGGCAAAACACAATGGGGTCAATTACATAATAGTATTGACAAACTCAGATTTATTCTGTAATCACATGGAAGGCATCTACAATGTTCGCGCAGACAATTTGAAGCCCCTCTATAGAGAGGAAAAAATCTAGAGTGCTCAATTTAATTCTTTTACGATAAAGCACCTTGTGGAGATCCATAAAATGTCTACTAATCTAATGGTTGGAGCAATCTCAAGTGTCGATGTAGGCGTCAAAGATGATTTAGCATCACCGTTCATTCCATTGGAAAACACTGATCAACATCAGTATAGGTCTCGACTATGTGTATACACTATGGTTGTCATTTTTCTTGGGACTACATACCGTGGTTCATTCACTAAAGAACCCGTTAATGTACTTTTTTTTTCCGTTTTGTAATATCATTCACCTTAAATGTCTACTCGTGTTATAATTGAATTCATGTGTTCAGTTATATACATTATATTTGATGTGAACTAATTATTCTTAACCTACCAATGGTTCAGGAAAGATTATTGTAGCTCTGTTTCAATTTGATTTTAATTTCAAGTTTCAGATGTTGCCTCTTTAATACCGTCTTGAATTCCACCTCGATGGATGCCATGGGAATAAATGAAAGTAACAAAATAGGGTTATTTACATATGGTTTGTTGGTTTTCATAACATTTAAGAAGTATAAGTCATTTCTGATGCAAACCCTAGCTATATCCATATCTATATGATGACAAGCTGGAAATAGTTGATGCATGATCTAATGTGAGATGAAGAAGCTCATACCATGAAACCCTCCTAGGAACATTGATGCATAATAATGACAAACTCTAACCTAGTATGAAGTGAATTTTCTTAGGTACATGGTTTGCCCTAGAATGATGCAATGTACGCATATATCAATGAAGCCCTAGATGCCCATGATGCCTTTGAAGATGCCCTAATCCTAATAAATAAAGAACACAAGTGAAGAAACACTCATCTTTCAAAATTGCCTAAAAGATTAAAAATATGGAAGCCCTAAACATTGTTGAAAACATAATGATAAAATCCTAAAGTCTGCCACAAATAAAATAATGATTACAGTTCACAAAATATAATTTTACTGATCGAATACTGATCTTAGTTAAGGATGAAAATGACACCATCTTGTAGAGGACACTTTCCCCTTTCGAATGAGCTATTACTCGCTTTCTAACTCCTCTTAGATTGAGATAAATGGAATTTATAAATTAGAAAAATCAGTATTGGTAAAATGAATTATGTAGGCTCATGTTCCTTGGCCAAGTGACATGTCATTTCATTAAAGGTAAAAAACTAGTATAAATATAAGTTGGAATTGGTCATTCCTCCCATCAACCTCAATGAAGAATATCACAAGAAGACAGATAAGAGGGATACAAGCATGACATAATTCGAGGAGATAAAAGCGAAAATGTTTTTGGGAAAATATTATTATGCTTCTTTCAAACTAGGACTTGTTGTTAGAAGCTCGGATATAGAATTGCAATAATATATGTGAGGCTCAAAACCTTGAGTGAAATCAGTTTTATAGGCCCAAATCCCAAGATCAAAATCCATGAGAAGCCTGGATTGGCAAGAGAATAGAAGCTCTGATAAGCCACTGTGATACCCTCATATAGTCCTAATCAATCTTGGACTATGGAATTGTAGAAATGTGACATATCTCAAACAGTGGAAAGTATATAAGCTCAGATGTTAACCTCAATTCATGTGATTAGTTTCCTATTGAAGAGCTTAGATTTGTTGTGAAGACTAGAGACTCGTTGAAACTCAGACCCGCTATAGCCTTGGGAAATTCCTGTGGTCAATGTTTTGTGAAGGATCATAACATTCAAATTGGAAAAACTATGAATAACTCAGACCAGTGATATTACACATTGGAAAATGGACAATTAACTAATTGGCAGCTCAGACCAACTAAAGAGTTGATACTTCGAATATGAACCTTGTATAGAGCTTGAACATAACCTTCTTCTTTTTGAAATTGAATACCTTGAAAATGAAGAGATTGACTAAATCATGGACATTTGTGGAGATTGACCTCGAGTGTTCTTTTGAGGAGATATATCAGGATATGAGTCACTCCCTTGAAGCCCAAACATAGTATCTACAACAAGAAATTGGACATGTTTATGATGGGAGTTATAACCAGTAGCAGGAATAACTTAACAGCAGAGGAAAGGTGCTAATTTGATGCCACTTTTGGGTCTGTCCACATTTATTTATGACAACAGAGGAAGGCACAGTACTTGAGATGGTTATTTCAATTATTTTTGGATTTGCAGTCCTGCTGGTATAAATAGTTACAACCATTAACCTTAAACAAAAGCAAAAGCAATTAAAGAATACTAAATTTGATTTTTAAAATTACTTTTATTTGGATTTTTGAATTTTTTAGGAAAGTCATTATTTACTTGATTTATGCCAACCAGGAGGGCAAACTCCTTGGTTGTTACTTTAGATCTGATAGCATTTAACTATTAGCAATATTTTAATTGAGTGACAAAAGCATTTCTCAACTAGTTGTAAAAGAGGAACTTAAATGCATACTTTATAAAGCTTATGACCATATAGTTTTGTGCCAGTGTCATAAAGGAGTTTCTGTGATGTGGGAAACAACTTCAGTTGTTATAGCTTGGAAAACAACTATCGCAAGTTTTATCACTATTTAATGATCACCAGAAAGTCCCGCAAGGCAGGCTTAGTATTTGTATTGAGGGAATTAAAATATAAAACTCTTTTAATATGAAAGTTCGATTTACTGTTTGAGAAAGGCATGGAGAATTTGTTTTTGTGTATTTACATGGGTCTGGAATGTGCATGGCAATAATCTTGGATATTTGATGAGGATCTCTACTGATCTATGGGTGTTGTAGTTCTACACATTGTAAGAGGTATTTTTTTGTGGCCTCATGAGATTATTGAACGTTACTTTAATGGCCATATCATGTTTTAATTTTTTTCTAGAAAATTGTTGGGCATTGGGGTCTGCGTGATAAATATAATTTGTCCATTCGCTACCCTATAAGCGAGAATGGGAATGCTTATACCTTGCCACTACCACATAAACAACAGCTTGGCCACATGTACATATTTTACCCCTATTTGGAATTGAACATATGACCTTTCTAGAGAGAATCACATGTTCTTAACTGTTAGGACCACTCAGGTTGTATGTATCATGTTTTTATTACATGGCAGTATTAAATAATAAAGTAAATTTAGGCATAATGTAATAAAGTAACATGTTATATGGATCTGCAAGGTTAAGAGATGTTAATTAGCTGCTAGTTTTGTCTTAACATTATGCTAGTTGGTTGTATGAGCATTTTTCTCTCATTAGAGATAGGAGCTTTGAATGTCTCTTTTTGATATGGAGTAAGAATATCATACTCTTGCTCTTTTCTCTTTGCAAATTTTATGTGCAGTTGTTATTGCAAACTTTATAAATATGTAGAAATATGAGCCCCATTTGTCTTAGAAGTGGTTAAACAAGTATCTAGATTAAATGTGCTTATTTTGAAGAAAATGAATCTCTAATGAATCGAGTTAGGCATAGAAGATCCTCTTTTTGAAAGAAGATGCTAAGAGACATGCCTTAATTCTTGAAGAAGCACCACATATGTCTCATATTAAACTAGACTAGACACATATGTTGCATTCTTAGTGATCTGATTGGTTGTGTCAATGTAGAGCTACATAGTGGATAGTAGGAAGCTCACAAATTGTAGCATTCTTAGTGATCTGATTGGTTGTGTCAATGTAGAGCTGCATAGTGCATAGTATGAAGCTCACAAATTGTAACAACAATTAGGGTCCAATTTATAGCCCCTTGATATGGCCACAAAATTGGACTTTTCATGATAAATTATGCTAGATTAAAAATCTGGTGTGAAAGATGAAATTTCTCAAAAATGGAAACAGCATGCTCACCCCATAGGTAGTATATCTCAAAAAACTAGTTTCTGGAATGAAACCAAGAAAAGATACATTTGCAGAAATAGGTTGTGGATTCCAACTCTATACCAATCCATAATCTCTAACATCAAAACTTTGAAAAAATGGATGAGAACACAACAGACCTTGTTCAAAGAGGAAGCAGAAAGATAGCAACACATCCTTTCTTATTGGGTTCAACTGATCTGGAAAATTTGAATTGCTTCCCCTGCTTGTCGAGGTTTAAGGAATGTTACAAGCCAAGTTAAATGAGGAACACCTTCATTGGTGCTAGGGATTTAGCCTTAGAGTGCATGGGTTGTCCCCTCCTTCAGCCCTATGGGATTTTTTATATACAAGTCCTTCCTTGAAGGACATAGCATTGAGTATGCATAGGTGGGTTCCAACTCCACAATTTTCAATCATCTCCAGACACCGAAGGATTGACTTTGAGCATGTAAATAATTTTCACCAATTTCCACAGAAGACCAATTTATTCTTAAATTTCTATTTCACTGAAATTCATTTTGTATTAAAGCAGCATGCCAAAATCACATCTATAGTAATTACTAATGAGACAACATGATATATAAGAGTTCCAATTCTGCCTTTATATACAATACACTATACTGTTATCCAAAAAGGATGTATCAAGCTTATAGTAGCAAAAAGGAAAATAACCATTTTCTGGAGTTTGTGAGAGTTCAGCCAACATTTACACTGAGATTTCATATGCTTTGAGTTCAACAAAAAGATTTTAATAGCTCAATACGATAACCGTACAAAATTGAAATTACATAATGTTGTACATATCCAGAGACATGTTCAACCAGTCATGCACACAAGATGTTCTTGGATAAAGAGAGCCCTTTATAGGGTTATGCCCATATTTTCTCCATGAATACTCATCAGCTCGAATATTTTTCATCTTGCCATTGATTGCTAGCACTTTGATTGTTCTTTTCACCCGCTATTTCCTGTAAAACAAATTGAGAAAAATGTTGTCAAATGCTTTTGGTTAATCCATTACAAAACAAATTACCAATATAGGTTCACTTAAAATATAAATAGAGATTTTGATTCATACAAAATTTCATTCATGAAAGTTATAACATTTTCATCAACCAACTTTTCTTACCATAAAGTTCGAAAACATGTGAGTAGATTGTCCCTCTTCTGTAGATGGAGCAATTGTAGGTAAATTGTTGATTGCAAGTGTGTAATAGTTGTGTAGTTCCAGGGCAATGGATTGAGGCATGTTAGATGGCATAAATGAATAAGGTATAGAGTGCATAGCGGCGATATAATCTGACTGGTTGTACAATAGGGGGCATCACCCTAGGGTGTGGAACCAAAATGTTAAGGGTTGAGGTAGGGTGCCCAATGAATGAATTTGGTGCAAATGGTGGAAACAACTAGGGGGTTCAATGATCAAATGGGAGAGGTGGACATGGTGATTCAAATGGAAAAGGAATCAATGAACTCCCTATATTTGGATCCACATTATTCTCATCAAATAATCGAACTTGACAAATTGAAGTATTATGAGATGTGGAATCTTCAGCTGTAACAAAAAAAACACATTGTTATGCAATTGCATGGAAGGCAATGAAGATAATGATATTTGAATTTCACATTAAATGATACATCAATTGAAATTTCCATACCAGTATTTCGTAAAATAGAATGTTGTACCCTTCTAGATGTGTGGTCTAGATTGATTTCCTTAATAGAAGAGATCTCCAATTGTTTATCCATGCTTCTTTTCCTTCCACGACACTGTCCAACCTTTAGAAACTGTGGTTCATCTTTTCTTGATTTCAACATACAAACACTTTGCCCCCTTTTTTTATTAGGCTCAAGAAACTATGTCGCCTCTTAGTAGTGACCTTCAAATTTCTTATTATTGTACTCTTGGCTTACATTTTCTACCAATTGATTTAGTGAATATGCCTGCTCCAAAGTTGTTGGTGTTATTTGTAATAAACCCTTCAAATTCTTATGAGTTGATGAAATCACAAGTTTAATTTCCTCATCGCTAGTTAGGGCGCTATCCGACCTTACAATGGTTGAATTAGTGGAAGGAGAAGGTGGAAGGTTCATTTCAATTTCTGGGGTCATTAAAAATGTTTCATTTAAATCAAGTACATATCTAGGTCTTTCTGTAATAGAACTACAGACATTAGGCAATTCATTACTCCCCGAAACATTGCTAGTCACTAGCATCTCAACTTTTAAAATATGTTTACAAATATTGTCATTTAGGGCCCATTTGCAATTACAAAAGTTTAGGTTCAACCCTTTATAGATGACATGATACCATGTATCGTGAGTCTCCATAGTTTGGCTATGAACCAAAGACTCAGATTCATTGTTTCCATCAGCCACACAATCTTCATTTGGGATGTTCTTTGCTTTGCACTTACTTAAATTTATTTGTTGCTCGGTTTTTGAAGCTCAGACAAAACCAAATTTTTTTAGACATTGCATGTGAATGTAATACAACTCAACCTTTTTCAATAATAGATGCAACAACTAATCCATCCTTCTATGGGACGCATTGTTCTTCTCACAAAGGTACCTTTGCTTTAGATACCGGTGATAAGATTTGATAGCATTATTAGTATTCTGGTTGGAATGTGGGAAGTCCCTATATGCTTTTACCCACATATCTAGAAGAAAACATATATTAGATGCGAAGAAACAATAGAAAATGGTCCATTACAAAATAAATTGATAAAATGCAACTTTAAGAAACTTACATAATTTGTTGTTGCCTAACCAGTTGGTTGCAAAATAATCCAAAAACACAGTTTCTTCTTTGAATTCATCAAAGAAACTTTGAATTTCATGTTGTACAGATTCATCATCTTTACATGAATGCATGATTTCTCCTAAATCACGGAAGATACAGACTTTATGTTCCTTTCCCCTCACCTTAGTTCCAACATTTTTCAACCACACTCTACGGACATGCCATACACACAATAATAGTGTAGGGTTTGTGTAAGTCCTGAAATAATATAACATTAAAAGAGAATACCCTTGAACATTATTGCTTTTTATCTCTTCTAAAAAGAAAAAACTAGTTCACTTTAATGCCTCGATTTCTGCTGCCGCATCATCTATGATGACAGCTTGGACATGCCAATCTGGGTTTTCCTTTTTCCCATTTGCAAATAATTGTGACATCCATTTACAAATATTAGGCATACCATTCCGTGATGATATTACCCATGCCACTGAATCCCATTGTGATGATCATCAAAAACCATTATGGTGTACAGTTGATACTGCATTACAATAAGAAAACAATAGTATAAGCATATAAGAGGACGACATTTAAATGAAGTTGAATAAATGAAGTTTTGGTAAATATGTTTACCCCATATTTATTAGTGCTAAAAGTGGAGTCCATTGACAACATGTTGTTGTGTGAGTTTTTCACCATCATTGGAAGCATCCACTTAGTTTGTATACCTATAATGAAAGGGATGATTTTAACAACATCTTGTTGTTGGTAGAAGAAAAAGCTCTTTGGGCACTCACTAACCCAACAATCCACACTCATTGGATCACTTTCATGCCTCACATACTCTAGCCTTTTGATATTATTGTACATGTTTGACACATCCTTTCTTGTCATAAAAGAATCTCAAGGTGCCCCTGTGAAGAACTCACCAGATCCATACCTTACATCAAAGATAAATTTGTTCCAAATCATCGTAGCATTAAAACCATCAAGAATCAAATCTTAAACAACGGTTCATATATTCTTTGTTAAATGCGGCGCATAATTGAATTTCTTGGGCATGTCATTTTCCTCATTTCCATGACAAACCACATTTTTCTCATTAATATGTCTGCATGATTTATATATTAGAACATCATCATTTGGTCTAAGAGCAAGTCGTCACATAATAAAGTGACACTGACAGCCAACTTTAATGTTGTGACGTGGAAGACGTTTTTTATTTGTAGATCTAGGTTCAACTACATTGTTGTCTTGCACATGATTTGGACCATAGGCACACCAATATCTGGTGATCAAGAATTTACCAAAAATTAAATAAAATATTTATGCATGTTTGAAATAGTGAACTTAAAATCAAAATTATATA
>APFE030307982.1:7071-28215 GCA_000404065.3 Pinus taeda | reverse complement strand
AGAGAGAGAGAGAGAGAGAGAGAGAGAGAGAGTCACACAAAATATTCTAGATATGTTGAAGCATTTGTCTTCTTGATATCCTTCACATCTTTAATTTGTCGAGTTTTAGCAACAAATTGAGTAGGTGCACTTTCCCTCAATTTCTCTCCACTTAAGAAATCCTCAAGTCGACAATATGGAATAATCACGACTTGGTCTCCTGCTACTTCCGTCCATGTCAAATCTTCCACTGAAAACTTTGTCATTCCTTCTGGGTCCTCAACCTCCAACTCATTGATCAATTCCCACTTCTTCATTCTTTAAATCCCTATACAAATGAGGGAACATGAATATTAACTAAACATATGAGCAATAGTTCATGTTATAAATATTGAACACCACTTGAATTGCAATTTTCTGTAGTGTGTACAATTTACACTCAAGACCCCACCAGATATAACCAAAATTAGAGTATAATTCCCTATCTCCTCTTCATCTTTTCCTACCCATGCACAAAATAGTATTATAGACTTTCAAATGGTTCATCTTGGTATAATCAATACATTGCTAAAAGAAACATAACAACATGCAAAATCTGCTGCAAAGAAAATCCAACAACTCCTTGATAAATATGTATCATGACATGGGTTTATATTCAGAAGACCCGACCCTATTACTAAAACCTATGTCTATGTCTCTCAATTTTCAACAGAACCCTCAATCTCTTAGCTCCAAGTCGTCTACAAAGATTACCCACCTCATTGCTCTTTATCCAAATCCCTGAAACAAGAAACTTTTGCACAGGCTTCAAGTAGTTTGAGAAATTGCTTTGGTTCACTAATCCTATTTTGTAATTTCACTTGAAAAATAAAAAATAAATGTGAAAGTCTTATGCTTTGAAGTCAAGTAATGTTAGGAATTTAAATGAAATGTTCTATAAGTTCCAGAACATTAGTGACTTATATTAGGACTTAAACTTAGCCATACATCTCAAGCTTGAGATAGGTGGCAGCTAAGATTGAGGAGAATAGTTATCTTCTCTCAAAGCAACAAAAGGACAAGACATGAGAGAAGGAGCAAGAGAACAATAGAAAGGGAGAATGCATTCAAGAAGAAGAGTGGATCGCTGCAGTGACTAGAATGCACAACAAACTATCTATTGTTGTAGCATTCTTTTCCATGTACTGGCCATACTCCTTCAGATTTGCAGGCCATACTTCATCTTTTGTGATTTCTCAAGTGTATTCATTGTTCAGTGATCAAAGAAGAGGAAGAGAAACTTTTTTTCAGAACAGGCATAAAAGAGCAGCCTAGACTGTTCTACCATACTATGTAGTAGACTGAAATATGAATGTCTAGACATCTTGCATGATTTTATGATATATGTGACTATTGTTGCATATATCTCTAGGTTGTTAGTTTTTATCAACCATGGTTTTCTTTTAAAAAAATATAGAAAATATTACCATGGGTATGAAAAAAAAATTTACATGCTTTCATGAAGTTTGAAGCTTATGATTCTATGAAATTAATGTTAGATATTCTCATGCTAGAACAGTAGACTAACCCTTCTCAATACAAGGCCCAATTATTGATTATCATAACATATTATTTCTTCTTCCCATGGTGCAGTTAGACTGTCAATTAGCACTATTGGGCTAGTTTGTATTTCATGCCAACCCCATAACAACTTTCAAATTATTTGTATAAACAACATATAAATGATCTGAGCATTCCCACTTTTGGAATGGCAGATGTCATTAATGATGAAGAGAAGTTTAGTACATTATAAATAAGTAAATGAGCTAGCACACCAGGTTAAGACGTGGTTGGTGAAAGCCTTAGGCATCTGCATCAGCTAACCTTTCATAAGAGCAGAGCAGAATTAGGCATTCCACTTTTCACTACTCTAATATGGTTATTGGAGTCTACATTAACTAAGCTTTCATAAGATTGGAGTGAAGAGGAGCAGAGTTGGGCATTCCACTTTTCAATAAAAAAAGAGTGGAGAGGAGAAGAGTTAGGCATTAGAGTTTCTACTAATTTGATTATAGACTATCAATCTATAATATTTTAATTTTTTTATCAAATTATAATAGCGCTTATTGGGCTATCATGTAAAAAAGGCCAATGGCCATATTCTCCCTCCTTACTGACTAACACAACTATTTCTGTGAACAATTTCATGGAAACTCTTTGAGTTAATGTATACCTACCAGGGTTTGAATCCAGATCATTTGGCAAGTACCATTCACAACTCACTACTAGCTCACTATCCTGTGGATAGATGATTATGTGTTGAAGTAGCCAGTGGAACTTAAAAATTAAAGGGCAATGAAATCTCCGAGTACTTGGTTCTCTGTTGGAATATTTGATTTTTCCAAGAGGAGAATGTGCATCGAATGCATTCCATGTTCCTCATGCCAAAACATGTCTCCCTTTTCTGTTTTCCCTTACCTAGGTTTCCACTTCTTTGTCCATCTCAAAGTTTTCCACATTCTTCTCTTGCAGGGTTTATGGTAAGATATTACAATCATCTGGATCAATGACACAAGATCTTGGTACAATAGGCACCTTATTGGGTTCTGGAGATTCTTTCAAACTAGTGTGAATGGGAATAGGCAGTGTCTATTTCCAAAATAATGGTGTTCATGATCCGTAAACTGGTTTTGGTATCCCATTTATGTTCTCACTTCTGTTCTCTTTCTTCAAGCACCTTCTACCATGATTACTTTATGGTTCTGCATCTTATCCCTCTTTTTGGGGACTGTCTATTTGTGGCTATTTTCTTGCTATGCATTTTTAATCTCTCGGTGTCAAGTAATAAATCTTCATCTTACAACATGCATTTTGTGACTTCGTCTATGAAGGTCACATAAGTCACAGCTATTAGTCCTAAATTTTAATAGAGAAGGATACATGGAGTTTGACTATATTTTGCGTTGCGATCCCTAAATGTAGTTCATATGTCATAGCAAAGGACTAAAGCTTTCCCAATCTGGAAGTAGATTCTATGCCGGGAGTCCTTGGGTAATGTCATAGCATCCCTTCCACCTGATGTTTCTTGATGTTGAGCGGATGGCTTGTGAAGAGTTTCACTATGGTGGTATTGTCTTCTTTGTATAGACTATGGAGTTACTTTTGTTGATCCTTGACAGCCGCTACTTAGTGGATGTTGCACAAGCACTTTACTGAGTTTGAGTTTTACCAACATAACTGTTTGAACCCAAGGAGTAGTTGGCTGCATTCGCTAAAGTCCTATGAAAATGGGAAATGTTTTTGTTCCCAAACCCATATCTGCTACCTTTTGAAGTGTATTGCTTATGAAGGCGTCAAAATTGTCCTAACTCCACAATATTAGTATGAAAAGTTAGTGCTACTATAAGATGATGTTATAATGTCTGATTTCATAGTGGTTTTGTCTGATTTCCATTTATCCCGCAGTTCCTAGAGTTCCATACTAGAGGGAAAAACAATTGGCTCCTGCACCATCTCCAATTGTGGCTATACTGAAAGGTATCCCTAGCTTGTGTTCAGAAATTATTGTTCCAAAAATGCCATTTTAAAATATACTTCTAGGTAGACATGGCAAGGTTTGCTAGACTGAAATATTACTGTAATGATGCATCTTTTATTATATGTTGTGTTAGTAGAGATGATGGGATTTGTTTAGGTGTTAGTTGGTGGTAGAAACAAAATAATTGTCTTGAATTCATTTCATGCACACATCAGAAAATTGAGTCCACAACAGTAGAAATTTTAAACTAGCAATAGAGAGTGAACCACTAGGATGCATGTGTATTCTGAAAGATAGGCAAGTCAGTTACACAGCCTCAATGAGAGTGATTGCTATGGTGATATTTGACAAGCTATTCTTCATTCTGAACTTTTATGGTGATATTTGACAAGCTATTCATAAATTGGGGAATGCAAAATTTATATGGGTGAGATGAAATATAAGGGGAATTATATAAAGTATTAAGCATGAAGGTGATAGATTACACGACCTATATTAAGCACCTAGATTACACGACCTATATAAAGTATTAAGTATTAATCATAGAGTATAATTTACCTTGAATATGTGGATAGAATATCAAATACAGATTATGTTTCTTATGGGAGTTGGGTTTTGTGGTTGGAAAATCTAAAATCTAAAATCTGATTGTGGTATGCGTTTTGTTAATGCACATTGTCACAGTTTTGTTTTGAAGGGTTCAACAATTCAAGTCTCATAAGCCAGCAGGTTCTTTTGTTCGATGCATAAATTCATAAATTCAGACGAATTTAACTTAAGTACAGAGTATAATCTACCTTACACATAGGGGCACACAGCTTGTCGGGATTCAACATCGTGAGAGGACCTGTGAGGTGAGCCAACACCGTGAGCGAGAGCAGTGTATGCTCGAGAGGGTCACAGAGGACCTGCAATGGGACATCGAATGGAGCAAATGAGTGTTTGGCATGAGCGTTCATTTGAAAATGCGCCAGCATAATAGGTGCCACCTCGGTGGTGGTGGGTCACCTGCTCCCGGAAAACGTTTGATGTGATGGGCCGTCGAGCTCCTGGAGAAACAATGGATGTAGGATGGAAAGGCATGGGCATGTATGGTAAAGGGGGCCTCCATACAGGTATTTAATGCCCTATGGCAGGCTGGTTAGCTCTTGCCATGTAAGCGCTACATAAATTTCCAAGAGTTGGGTCAATGTTGTCACTGCCAAGATGAGATTAAACGAAGTCTACAAAATTATTGATGTGCACATCTGAGGCACAACAAGAGATGATTTCTTGGATGAAAGTCATAGCAAACATGATATCCTCCTCCAATAACTGTTCAGCCGTTGTCCGTGCAATACTGCTGCATACACAGTTCCCAAAATACGTTGGAGGCAATGGCGGTTTTACCCACCCTTTAAAGTCAATAGGCACTCTAAAATAAACAGGCTTGTTTTCTGGAACTTCTCTAGGTTTTGTTACGCATCTCCAAAACTGCGCAGAAATGGCTACAAATGAAGTTGAAGCGCCGGATTGTTCCTTTAAAGCTTGAATTAATCTTTTGCTAAAATGAAAAGTTGAGATTTCCATATTTGTTTCTAATTCTGCGACAGATTTCTAGATAATACTGTTGTTAGTGTTTTCCACTAAGCCATCACCAGTGCTTGCATTGATTTCTGAATATTTTATTGGCACTGAATTATCTCAAACAAACCTGAAAATTTACGCTTCCCTAATAAAATCGGTGACAACTTCTTCATCCCTCAAATAAAGGTTAGGTATTGCGCGATCTCCATTGTCATGCTGAAAAACTGTTCTCATGTGGTGAGTGTTAGCTCCCCATTAATGACGGTGTAGAAGGTCAACGCTCCCCATGTGTTTCGTGGCATGTGCTTAAATCTAGAGATGTGTCCATTTATTAACACTTGCAAGTTTTGGTGTAACAACAATTGTGACTCCAACAAGTGGTATCACAGCCAGAGGTCTCGAGTTCGAAACACACTGGGCTTGCGTTTGGGGGGGGGGATTGTTAGCTCCCCGTTAATGGTGGTGTAGAAGGTCAATGCTCCCCGTGTGTTTCATGGCATGTGCTTAAATCTAGTGATGTGTCTGTTTACTAACACCTGCGAGTTTTGGTGTAACGGAAATTGTGACTCCAATAGTGAGGAATTTTGGAAATTGAAAGTTTTCTGCTACACTCTGCCCAACTACTCATGAAATGCGAAAAGGAATTTCCGTCTGCAATAATGTGATGAAAATTGGCTCCCATGCAAAATCTGCCTCCCTGGAAAGTAGTGACCTGCAGTAGCCATCATTACTTTTGAAACATTATCCGTAGGAAAATGGAAAGCGAGTGAATTTTTCATACATGTATTGAGAAAAGTGAATCGTCATCCTTTCCATGGCGGATCTGGACAAGTTCTATGAAGAAGTTTTTGTGCTGAAAATTATCAATTTCCACATCCTCTAATGCCATGTCGATGGTTGCTTCAACGAACTCCACTCCCTCATCATTGCAATCAATTTGGGGACGACCTGATTCTCCTCCCTTCACATCCAACCGACCTACAAATGGATAGAAATCCACCAGAACTAATGACAGGCGTGTCTTCAACTTCTCCACCATGGTAGGAAAATCATTAGCAGCAGCAATGTCTGGTATTTTATAGAAAAGAAGTATTCCCATGTTGTTATAGGGTATGTTACTAATTTCTATGCCAGATAGGAACATGGTATGCTTAGCAATAGGCATGGCTAGTGCAACGGTGGAAATCCTCGACACCTTTACTTTCATTTGGACTTATCCTGAGTTTGAACGCATTTCATCATCCACCAATATGGCAAGCCAGAAGATAGAGGGTGCAGAAGCCATTTCTCCATCTTGCTCTCTAGGCCACATTAAGGCCCTGACTTCTTTGCACTCCCTTGTTGAGTAGTTGCGGCACATCCAAATTGATTCGGACATCCCAAGGGACCACACGTATGATGACATAGATGAGATAGTGGCTTACCTTACCGATATTCAGTATAGTCAAAATGAAATACTGGCTCAACTGGATAGTCTCCGGCACAGTCACCATCACACTAATGATCACCTTTATAGCTTGGAAGCGAGAGTGAAACATATTGATTTCCACATTCATGATTGTGTTGGTTACTTGTTTCTCACCCTATACTCCCCCCCATCCCCCTCCTTGATTTGATGATGTCAGTTCTAGTCTCTTTTTTAGTTATTACTAGTATGTCATGGCTTTTGTGCCTAAAATAAAAAAAAAAAAGTATGCTAAGTGTCCTTTTTGGTATCCTCCAGTCCCAGACCTCAAAAAGTCTAATCGGAATGAGAGTGCGGGGATTGTTGAGACAAATAATGTATGTTATGCCATTTTGAAAATCTAAAGTCGAAAGTAGTTTTGATCGACAAAAAAGAATGTTAAATAAATTATTAATATATTAGAAAATTTTTTTTTATATAACAACTAATATTATATTAGCTCTAAGACCTTTGTGATCCATATTGTAGATAAATGTCTTTTGGATTAATCACATCATTAGGATTTGGTCGATGTTTCAAACCAACTAATGTGGGTCATCCTTAGGACAAGGTGAGAAAATCAGTTAATCTTCAAGAATAAATAGCATGGATGCATCATTGCTAAGAGTTAGCCATTGGTGATTAGTTAATCAGGAAAAATTCTAAAATGGCAGTGTTAGCATCCTGCTCATAGCAGGTATTCATCTTTCATGATTGACACTTTTACATGCCAAATATGTCATACTTTGCAGGCTGCAATGTTCCATATTTTCTACTGAGGCCAAAGAAATTTCCATGAGAGTGTGCTAGTCTAAGTGCCTCTGCTGTATTCCAATTTTGATGAGTTACTCCATTTTTGAAGAATTTTTAGTTGAAGGCAAGTCCAAACAGCTTAATCTTGGTCTCCCTAGATTTCAATTCCTGTTGTAGAATATCAAGAATCATTATCTGTCCAAACAGCTTAATCTTGGCAGATTCTTAGATAGGTAGAGAAGCAAGGGTGCTGAACAGCCTAACCTGAGCCCCTGGATGAAATAAGTATAGATGTAGATAGGAGGCCAGTAAAAAAGAAAAAAGTTGAAAAGCTGGGTTTGCTAATTCAAGTGCACCCAAACCAAAAGAAGAAAAAATGCTAGGTAAAGTAGGCTGGGTAAGTAGTTTTGTGGTTGCAGAAATCAAGCTATGTGATCCATTTCATGTTTTCAAGTGTTATATTTATCCAGATCACAGTTTTGAGGCACTTTTTCATTTTGATCAGATCAAGCAAGGCATCTCTAACTCCCCCTTCTTCTTATTCCCAAATCATTCACTAACATCCCCTCAAGGACCTTGGGATCTGCCCAACTAGTCCATTTTCACTCCATTCTTGTTAAAAACCAAGTTGACATCTGAGTTGACTTAGTGAAAAGAAGCCACATTTCTTGTGTAAAATTAATCTTTACACAATCCATGCATTTCCCTATGCTTAAGTTTCCATAACTTAGCATGCATCCCCTCCTTTTCATTCCAAAAGACCTCATATTAACATCTAACCCTATTATCTAGCTCCCTAAATCATCTTCCCTACTCCTATTCTATAAGAAACTATATAAAAACCCCAAAAAACACTAAATATCCCTCCCCATGGCAATTATAGCTATATAACAAAAGTCGGGAAATATTAGGTTCATTTGGGATCCAGTATTAGCCCTTCCGTGTTCACCTACCCTTAGGATTTATTTAACATCCTGTTAAATAAATAACTTTACCTTATCAGCCCGCGCATGCATAACATTTGGATTTCATTGATATTTGATCAATGAATAACTATGACCTCGAGCGCGCATTTAACCCGTAAACCTAAAGTCTAAAACCCACCCGTAGCCGTGAAAAATTTACGTTTATCGGGCGTACTGTTCTGCTAAACCCCGATCGTTTTTCCCTCCCGTCCACCGTCAGATCGACTCTCCCAGATCCGACGACCCTCATGCATATCGGGTGCCCCTTCATAGCGGTACGATAGTACCCGATGGTTGACGGTTTCACCGTCGTACACCGGCACAGCTGTCGGCCTCCTATTGCATCGGGCCGCCCCTGACACATACCACTCCCATACCAAAAGCGGTCCGATGCAAACCACTTACCGCCCTCCCCGCTTGCCTACGTCACCACATGACGATGCCGCCATGTCACCTGCCACTGTGCTGCACCTGCACCATGTCACCTGACGTCACCCTGCCACGTCACCCCGCTGACGTCATCCGTCATACTGGGTCCCACTGCTGACGTCATGCTGATGTCATCCGCCGTACCAGCCCTGACGTCATGCTGACGTCATCTGCCGAAGAAAAAAACGCGTAAAGGCGAAATCATATCTTAGGAAGCCCATAATGGAAATCTGAGGCAGTTTTTGATGCGCAATTAGCGCTTAGTGCTAATCGTGCATCGCTAAGGAAAAAGGGCCAAAATGGAAAGCCTCAGTTTGCAGCAGTCATTTTTGCCCGAAAGAGATAAAAGGGGCGATTTAACAATTTAAAGAGGATCAGTAGAGAAAGAGAGTCCTGATTCAAGTGTTAAAGAGTATCAGAGGAAAGATAAAGCCCAGATTCAATTAAAAAATATCAATGAAGCGGAAAAGAGTATCAAATCGACAATATCAAAGCAGGTGAACATTGAAAGACTCCATCAAAGTCAGAGAAAGCGGTGAAGCCACTTAAGGCTCTCAGATCACAGTTAATGCACATCAAAGCCATTCAAGAGCAGGGGAGCAGAGACCAATGCGTAGTTATGATAAATGGCCAGCACATAACAACAAAGGCCACATAGCCTCAATTTTTGTAACAGTTGCCCCCAGCGCAGCATTAGATAGATATTTTTACATTACTTACAAGATAAGTTAGGTTAATTGCAGTTATTTCCCCAGATCTTCTATCAGATCTATTTTTGTAGATATTTTGCCTATAATACAGCCTGGAACAATGTAATAAGGGTTGTTGGTTGGTGGGTTGGTTGATGATTTCTTCCTTCTGAACTGCGCTGTAAGATATCAGACTGTGTAAATACAAATGGCTGTTGAAGTTCACTGTGTCTGAATGATTTGAAGGTGGATTGGATGTTTTGGGACTTGCTACAAAATTCCTGTGTCATGCTATGGAACAATAAGTTATATTGAACTGTGTTTTATGTTTTCTATTCTATAAATCTCATCTATGTTTCATGATCTTGGTAACAGAGAAGAAGAATAGCATAAGATTTGCTTGAGTGCACCTTATGTTCAATCTTTGTTATTTATTATGTTTTCTTCAGGATTAGTCATAAATATGAATTCTTAACTGCTCATGTTTGCACTAGTTCTCTCATTTTGAATATTGTTTGGGAATTCTTAGTTGCTCCTGCACAATATTCATCCACTTTCCCCCTGCCAGCATAATGAAAGATTCTTGATTGCCTTTCATTCCCTGACTTCATTCCATCATTTCCAGATTTGAAAATTGTTCCTAGCCCGCCTATCCCGCTCTGTGGTACTACCTTTTCACCAAGAAACTCTTTCAGTAATTACCCTCTCAGTGACTCCATTGCCCAATGGAAAAAACAGTTATACACCTACATCCCAGTTCTATCTAAGATCACCATCCCACCAAACTTAAAACCAAATTAAAACCCATGTGCATCATATCTAGCCTAAAATCATCCCCTAAATCCCAAAGAGAGAGCCCTCTCTGACTGCTAGTAGGCTAGGACCTGCAGTCCAAAGATTGGTTAGTGGTTACCTCGGCCGTATTCCCTTGGGAGTCAAAGGGAACAACCTGAGCGATAATAGGCAGTAAGGAATTATTTATTAAAATATTAAAATTTTAGTTAAAAAATAGTTGTTAGAAAGCATAATTATATATATTGATAATGAATAATAATACTATATGGGATAAGAATTAGTTACAAAGTAATATTTCTATATAAAGAAGTTGCAAAGAATAGGTCATAAATTAATTAGGCATTAAGAATGAGTTATAACTATTAAAAATAGTTGTTAGGGGTTTACATAACCCAATTAATTAAAAATATTAAATATAATAGGGTGGAGAGTTAGTTCCAAAATATTATATTTTTATAAAGGATAAGGTTAAGAGTGGTTAAGAATAGGATTCAAATATTATATATTAAAAGTAATTAGTAGCTTAATTATTATAATTATGTTAAATAAATTTGTCAAACTATTATAAATTAATAAAGGGGCCTAAATATTTATTTCAATTATCTTTAAAAAAGAGCGATAATACAAGCTACAAAATATTATATATGATATATTTATAAAGAAAAGGATAAGAGTGAACTTATTCTAATAATGATAAATAAATAAACTAGAATATGGCGGATTAAAAAAAGGGGGGAAGGGGGGAGACAGGGGGTGTGGAATAGCGAAGAGAGGGCCAAAACCCAACTCTTACTCAATTTCCAACCGTCATCCCTGTTTAGATTTCTAGCATGCCTCTTAATCTCAATAGCCTCCCTAAGCTTCCTATGGTGGAAATGATCAACCCTCGTAATGGCTCTAGAGTCCTCAATGAATACATGGTGTTTGTATTTCTCCGCATGTTCAGCTAGAGCCGATGAGTGGGACAGATTGTGCCTAATGTCAGCAACATGCTCATGGATCTTCTAGTTAATTGACAAACTCATTTCTCCAATATATGGAATACCATAGGAATATATGGTTATATTTTTTTTTCTTTTTATAAAAAAACCAAGTTTCTATGGGTATATTTTATATTAATTCTTGTGATCTCTTTTGGATTGTGAATTCAAGGAATTTGAGTGGAAATAAAATCATTGGTTTTCTCAAAACATAATCTAGAAACGTGAGAGGCATCGAGGATATGTAAGTCCGTTGTACTTGATTCGTGTAGTAAGTATCTGTACTTGATTTTTGTAGCCTGCAAATGTGTGCCATAGTTATGTTTTCTTCCACATCACTAATTAATGTACCCATTGCCACTTTAACAAAACAATAACATTGTGCGATATCTCTTCAATTCAGAGACCTTTCTGCTAACCAATTATCAAGTCTCATTCCTCAAGAACTTGAGTAGCTACATAATTTAGTCTAACTATAAGTTCCTTGAAATGGATTATAAAATATGACTCATTTAATACGTTCATAGTTATTCGGAAAATAACTCTCGAGTTATATCATATACAGGATATTGAATAACAACATTTTATCAAGGGAGGTGTCATATTAGTTGACCAATTGTTTCAGCCTTACAACACTGTAAGAATTCATTTGAATCTCATCCCCTATTCTAATTTCATTTTGTTCTAAAATTAAAAAGGAAATAATATTCATATTTCTAGTTCGTGTACTAATTTATACTAGAAATGATTTCAATTGTTTCATAGAAATTTCTCCTACAACAATGTGTCTGGTAATATTCCTATCATAAATAACTTTACAAGATTTACGCTAGAAAGGTGTAGATATAATGTAAAAATTTACTTTTGGGATAAATTTGGTATTATTTCTAGATATTAGTTGATTTGTGCATTTCCTCTGACAATATTGATGATTGCATCAACTTTCTAGGAAATCCAGGTCTCTGTGGCAATTGGATTGTATCACTTTGTGGGATAAACTCCAAACAATAAAAAGGTAAAACATTAAATAAATTTTTCATTCCATAGATTAGTTATGTTTTGTGATAAAAGTTTCAGTGAAATTATATTTATAAGAGTATTAAGTTGATTTTGAAAATGGACAGCTTAAGTCTCAACACCGGCTATTGTTTGCATTTAGGTTGGGCTCAATTTTATCAGTATGTATGATCTTTATAATTCTCTATCGTTCAAATCATCCTAAACCTTTTACCAAAGGGTCAGAAAACAAAATGGGTCAACGTATTATTTCTCTAAGACTTAATAATGATATCAACATCAATATGTGTCCCATTGTTTAAAAAATTCTTTGATATCTTGACTAGGTTCTCTGAGGCTAGTAGTATTGCACATGGACATGACCATCCACATGTATGATGACATAATTAAAAACATGGAAAATTTGAATGAGAAATATGTAATTGGTTATTATGCTACAAGCAAAATTTATAAATGTGTTCTCGAGAATTGGAAGCCAGTTGTTGTTAAAAGACTATACACACATTATCCACAAAGTTTGCACCAATTCGAAACTAAGATTGAGACTGTTGGAAGAATCAAGCATCATAATATTATGGGTTTGCATGGTTATTATCTTTCTCCACATGGAAATTTGTTGTTCTGTGACTACATGGTGAATGGAAGTATATGGGACATCTTACATGCTCAGTGAAATGGATGGTAAAACCCGTCTAGAAATTTACACGTATAATGGTCATATAGCCTTTAGCAGAAGATTCTAACTAGCCTTTCATATATAGTGAATGATTTCTAATGGCCTACTTGGATAATCCAAGCAATGCATTTTGTATTTAGTTCTTCAAAGATGATAAAGATAGACTGGAACACGCGTCTAAGGATTTCTTTGGGAGCTGCCCAAGGTCTAACATATCTCCATCATGATTGTAACCCATGTATTATTTACAAAGATGTAAAAACTTCGACCATTGTCTTAGATAACAATTTGAAGCGCATTTTCAGACTTTGGCATTGCCAAATGTATCCCTTTTGCAAAAACCCACACCTCTACCTATGTTATGGGTACCATTGGTTATATTGACCCTAAATATGCAAGGACATCTAGGCTTAATGAGAAGTATGATGTGTACAACTATGAAATTGTTCTTTTAGAGCTAATAATAGGGAGGAAAGATGTGGATAATGACTCTAATTTTCTTTGGTTGGTAAGATGATAATGCCTCTTAATTTGCTTCAGTTGGTATTGTCCTTTTGTCAATTATGAAGGAAGGGGTCGATTATGAGGAGACTTTTGCCCCCATAGGCTACCATCCAGACACTCTTTGCCCTAGTAGCTCAGAATGGTTGGAAAGTCCATCAAATGGATGTAAAAACTGCTTTCTTAAATGGAGATCTAAAAGAGAATGTTTTTATGTCTCAGCTTGAAGGATTTTCTATGAAAGGACATGAACATAAAGTATGCAAACTGGTGAAGTCCTTGTATGGCCTCAAACAAGCACCACGAGCTTGGTATGAAAAACTAACTGAGCATCTTCTGAAACTCAATTTCAAACATTATGATCTTGATGATGCAACTTTATTTGTCAAGAAAGTTTGCAAAACAATTGTATATCTTGTGGTATATCTAGATAATCTTTTAATGACAGGGAACAATGAAAGCTACATTGCATCCATAAAGAAGGAATTGGGGAAAAATTTTGAAATGACTGATTTGGGCTATGTTCATTACTATCTTAGCATTGAAGTAACCCAACATCCGAAGTCCATATTTCTTTCTCAAAAGAAATACATTGGAGATCTGTTGAATAGGTTTGGCATGAAAAAATGCAATCCTCTTACTACTCCAAAGGAACAAAACTTAAAGCTCACATCTATTGAAGGAAAAGAATTTGAGGATGCAACAAAGTACAGACAGCTTGTAGGAAGTCTCAACTACCTAACTACTACCAGACCAGACATTTCATTTGCTATTGGAATCCTCTCCAGGTTTATGAAAAAGCCTTGTGAGGGGCATTAGTCTGCTGCAAAATGAGTTCTAAGGTACTTGAAGGGAACTTGAGACTTTGGAATCAAGTATACATAGGTGGAGGACTTCAGCTTGATTGGATGCTCTGATTCAGACTTCGATGGAGACAAAGAAACTGGGGTATCTACTTCAGGATATGCTATGAGTCTTGGATCAGGAGATATCTCCTGGAGATCACGCAAACAATCAGTTCTAGCAGATTCCACAACAGAAGCAGAATACGTGGCAGCAGCTGAAGCAACAAAATAAATTGTGTGGCTTAGGAAATTTCTTGAAGATTTGTAGGTAAAACAAGTACAATCAACTCCACTCATGATTGAAAATACCTCCGTAATAAATTTGGCAAAGAACCCAAAGTTCCATGATCGAACGAAGCACATCAATACTAAATATCATCTAATTCGACATCATGTTGAGGCCAAAACAATCCATCTCTGTCATTGTTCCACTAATGAGCAAATTGCAAACATCTTCACTAAAGCACTTGGACGAGAAAAGCTTGAATTATTTAGAATGATTCTTGGACTCACCAACAACCCTTCAGATTAAGGGGGGGAATGTTGACACCTAATCCTCATGATTGGGTGAATATAATGTAAATAGATAAATAAATAATATGAACAGTCATCGGGAGATGAAGTGAATAGTCTCTCCCTCATGTATATAATGAAGACCTATATGAAGGAATAAACATTAATCAATTTTTGGTTGAGGAGTTACTGCCTCGTTTGACAAGGATATTGAATAACAACATTTTATTAGGGGAGGTGTCATATTAGTTGAACAATTGTTTCAACCGTATAACACTGTAAGAATTCATTTGAATCCCATCCCCTATTCTAAGTTCATTTTGTTCTGAAATTAAAAAGGAAATAATATTCATATTTCTAGTTCATGTACTAATTTATACTAGAAATGATTTCAATTGTTTCATAGAAATTTCTCCTACAACAATGTGTCTGGTAATATTCCTATCATAAATAACTTTACAAGATTTACCCTAGAAAGTTGTAGATATAATGTAAACATTTACTTTTGGTTTAAATTTGGTATTATTTCTAGATATTTGTTGATTTGTGCATTTCATCTGACAATATTGATTATTGCATCAACTTTCTAGGAAATCCAGGTCTCTATGGCAATTGGATTGGATCACTTTGTGAGATAAACTCCAAAGAATCAAAAGGTGAAACATTAAATAAATTTTAGATTCCATAGATTAGTTATGTTTTGTGATAAAAGTTTCAGTGAAATTATATTTATAAGAGTATTAAGTTGATTTTGAAAATGGACAGCTTAAGTCTCAACACCGGCTATTGTTTGCATTTAGGTTGGGCTCGATTTTATCAGTATGTATGATATTTATAATTCTCTACCGTTCAAATCATCCTAAACCTTTTACCAAAGGGTCAAAAAACAAAATGGGTCAATATATTATTTCTCTGGGACTTAATAATTATATCAACATCAATATGTGTCCGTTGTTTAAAAAATCTTTGATATCTTGACTAGGTTCTCTGAGGCTAGTAATATTGCACATGGACATGGCCCTCCACATGTATGATGACATAATTAAAAACATGGAAAATTTGAATGAGAAATATTTAATTGGTTATTATGCTACAAGCACAATTTATAAATGTGTTCTCGAGAATTGGAAGCCAATTGTTGTTAAAAGACTATACACACATTATCCACAAAGTTTGCACCAATTCGAAACTAAGATTGAGACTGTTGGAAGAATCAAGCATCATAATATTATGGGTTTGCATGGTTATTATCTTTCTCCACATGGAAATTTGTTGTTCTATGACTACATGGTGAATGGAAGTCTATGGGACATCTTACATGCTCAATGAAATGGATGGTAAAACCCATCTAGAAATTTACACGTATAATTGTCATATAGCCTTTAGCAGAAGATTATAACTAGCCTTTCATATATAGTGAATGATTTCTAATGGCCTACTTGGATAATCCAAGCAATGCATTTTGTATTTAGTATCTTCAAAGATGCTAAAGATAGACTGGAACACGCGTCTAAGGATTTCTTTGGGAGTTGCACAAGGTCTAACATATCTCCATCACGACTGTAACCCATGTATTATTTACAAAGATGTAAAGACTTCGACCATTGTCTTAGATAACAATTTGAAGCACATTTTCAGACTTTGGCATTGACAAATGTATCCCTTTTGCAAAAACCCACACCTCTACCTGTGTTATGGGTACCATTGGTTATATTGACCCTAAATATGCAAGGACATCTAGGCTTAATGAGAAGTATGATGTGTACAACTATGAAATTGTTCTTTTAGAGCTAATAATAGGGAGGAAAGATGTGGATAATGACTCTAATTTTCTTCAGTTGGTAAGATGATAATGCCTCTTAATTTGCTTCAGTTGGGATTGTCCTTTTGTCAATTATGAAGCTAGTTTGTTTTGGGATATTGCATGGACAAATAAACTAAAGGAATAACTTTGGTTTATTTAACATGGGCATTTGAATATAGATTTATCAAAGTAGATAATGATATAGTAAGGGAAACTATAGACGAAGAAGTAGCATCAACTTGCATAGTTCTTGGGATTGTAAGAAAGGTCTTCCATCTTGCATTTCTTTACACAAAGAGACAACCTTTTTACCATCCCACCATGCATGAGGTTACCATAGTTTTGTATTGATTAGTAGCTGACATCTATTAGAAAACAAGAAGATTCCTCACTATATTCTATATTATAGAACTACAAGATTCCTCATTATATGCAACTATAGATTCCTCACTATATTCTATATTATAGAACTACAAGATTCCTCATTATATGCAACTACTTTTAATAGAAGTTTAATCTCTATTAGTGAATCAAATTCAACAACTGCCATGTGCAGCAAGAAAGGAGGGCTACACACGAAATAAGGAAAGAAACATCATCAATCGGGGATAACCATGAGCATCTGTTTCAGAGATTCCATCTGATGGTGAGGGAGTTTGGTGGACACTGCAATACTCTTTCCTCCTTCTCTTCCGGGGAACAACATCATCTGTCCAATCCATTTCAAGAAAGGAGCCTGCACACTCACTGGCCTCCCCCATCCGTGGTCGATCTCGTAAACAGTAAATTTGGGAGACATCGATATCATTACAATGTAATCGTTACATAAATTTCCAAGAGTTGGGTCAATGTTGCCGCTGCCAAGATGAGATTCAACGAAGTCTACAAAATTATTGATGTACACATCTGAGGCACAGCAAGAGATGATTTCTTGGATGAGAGCCGCAGCAAACGCAGTAGTCTATAACGCGACTTTTTGGAAGCCTTTTCGGCGGATTTTTCCGGTCAAAATCCGGTAGCAATTCATTGGAATCCCAAGTTTGATAGCTATTTTCTGCACAATCAATGGCTCCCAGGGGTTTTTCAGGGCGCTGAATCCAAATATGCAGTTAAAAAACCATTTTAACTGCTAAAAATCAAGATTTAACCTCATTTCTTCTGCCGGATTCCGTCACCGGAATCTCCAAAAAGTCGCATTATAGACAACTCCGCAGCAAACACGATATCCTCCTCCAATAACTGCTTAGCCGTAGTCCCGGCAATACCGCTGCAAACGCAGTTCCCAAAATACGTTGGAGGCAATGGTGGTTTTACCCGCCCTCTGAAGTCAATAGCCACTCTGAAATAAACAGTCTTGTTTTCTGGAACTTGTCTAGCTTTCATTACGCATCTCCAAAACTGCGCGGAAACTGCTACAAATGAAGTTGAAGCGCCGGATCGTTCCTTCAAAGCTTCAATTACTTTTTCGCTGAAATGAAAAGTTGAAATTTCCAGATTTGTTTCTTCTTCGACAGGTTTCTGGATAATAGTGTACTTATCAGTGTTTTCCACTGAGCTATCAAGTGTGCTTGCATTGATTTCCGAATATTTTATTGCCACTGAATTATCTCGAACAAACCTGGAAATTTGCGCTTCCTTAATAAAATCGGTGACAACCTCTTCAGCCCTCAAATAAAGGTTGGGTATTGCGCGATCTCCATTGTCCCGCTGAAAGACTGTTCTCATGTGGTAAGGACTCTTGGAAATTGGAAGTTCTCTGGTACACTCTGCCCAACTGCTCATGAAATGCGAAAAGGAATTTCCGTCTGCAATAACGTGATGAAAATTGGCTCCCATGCAAAATCCGCCTCCCTGGAAAGCAGTGACCCGCAGTAGCCATCGTTACTTTTGAAACATTATCCGTAGGAAAATGGAAAGCGAGTGAATTTTCATACCTGTATTGAGAGTAGTGAATCGTCATCCTTTCCATGGCGCATCTGGACAAGTTCGGTGAAGATGTTTTTGTGCTGAAAATTATCAATTTCCACATCCTCAAATGCCATGTCGATGGTTGCTTCAACGAACTCCACTCCCTCATCGTTGCAATCGATTTGGGGCCGACCTGATTCTGCTCCCTTCCTATCCAACCGACCTGTAAATGGATAGAAATCCACCAGAACTAACGATAGGCTTGTCTTCAGCTTCTCCACCATGGTAGGAAAATCCTTGGCAGCAGTAATGTCTGGTATTTTATAGAAAAGAAGTATTCCCACGTTGTTATAGGGTATTTTAGTAATGTCTATGGCAGATGGGAACATGCTATGCTTAGCAGTAGGCATGGCTGGTGCAACAATGGAAATCCTCGATACCTTTACTTTCATTTGGACGCCTGCCATGGTCGCAGGATACAAACCACCAAAATTTAAGATATACCGAAAAGCAAGTTCGTGAAATTATTGATTGAAGATCTCTTATAGATTAGGCCTGATTCAACTCTTTACCCTAGTTATACTTTAATTATAATATATGAATAAATGTGATATTTTATAATTAGTGATATTTAAAAATAGATATAATTTATTATGTCATTCAACATTTAAAAATAGTTAATTTTAATATATAAAGAGATGTGATATTTCATAAATGATATGATTTTAGCTCTTCATATATCCAAAGAGAAAACGTCCTTTTAACTATTTAAATAGCTCAACATACTTTCGTTTCTCAATAAACCAAGTAGGATGAAAGGATAATTACTCTGGTTACAAAGTAATAGCTCTAGAGAGTTTGGGAAATTGTTTTTGTTTTATAGGGAGCTTTAAAATTGTATGGGAATGTTGTTTTTTTAGCCGGAGTTGCAATGGGAGCTTGGGAAAGTTTGGATAGACATGCTTAACAAGGATATCAGTAATTGAGAAAGTAGAGCAATCTCTTGATAGGTTAAGGAAGCTTGTGGCACCTCAATGTAAGGGCGATATCTAGGATGTCATGATGATGAGTATTTTTTTTCGTTGTTTATGTATATATATTCCAGAACATTGTGTGTGCATATTGAATGTGGGAGTCAATGCTTAACACTAGAGTTGCTTTACTTTTTCTATTAAGAATAACTAGAGAAACATATGTAAAATTGTTCCTTCGTATTTTTAACCCAAATTGTTTCAAAGACTCCTCATGTGTCATAATATATAAAAAGAGAAAGACTCAAAAAGACACCCAAAAAATATATTTATATACAAGAAAGATTATATATTATATATTTATATACTTTAAATTGGTTTTAAATATTGAAATATTTTGATTCAATATTAATTTTGATATTATATAAATTATATAATTAAAATAAATATTTTTATATTTTAAAATATTTATTAATTTTATTTATATAATATTACGGTTCTGATTAGTGATTTGTTATAAATTTTAGAGAAACCTCTAACCATTCTCAACACTACCCAAATTCCTAATATTCCTTAATTCCAGAAACTCATACAACATAAAATAATTATAATAATATTTACACATTATCATACAGAAAAACGCTCACCAAGCAAATTAACCCTTACTATTTCACATGGCTCCCAATAATAATATTGATCGTTAGATTTGTCGATCCTGTTACTCAGCGCCTCTCTAGGCCAGAAGGGCACAGAAATCGACCGAAAACCAAATAAAATAAATTATTTATAAAAATTAATTTAGAAGCCAAATAAAATAAATTATTTATGAAAATTAATTTAATATTTATTATTAAACTGATATGACGTGCAAATTCTGTCAAAATTCAAATCCAAAAAAATGTATAGCCACGTCGGATTCCGCAGGAAACGTGTCGGGACGCGGATGACATGAAATGGATAAGAGAATTATCATGTTTTTAACTGGTTTTTGAGGCCCGCCTGTTGCGGGAAGCGATGAAGGCGTCGCTGTCGGTTGTGTGTACAGAACGACAAAATCGTAAGAAACACGTGGTTGACAGATGGCTATTGGCAGTATTGTAACGGTCATTTTCATGACGACGAAGCTGAAAATCTCACCATGAAAAGGAAAGTGTGTGATTATTTATTTACATTATCTACTATAATGATAGGCTATATATATGAAATGATATTAAAATAAATAATTTATAAATACGAGACAATATTTTAATATATAATTTTATTTAAATTAAATAATAATGAAATAATTATATATGACATCAGCACAATATCTTCTCGTCACAAACTGACTTATACTAAGACGACTATACACATGATATAGGAACATCACACATACACACGACTCTTTTAAATTGATTCATACATACCTAAACATAGACAATAATTTAATAACACATATATACAATATTTAAATAAGTAAATAATTATCACTAATACGATACGCTATAACTATAAAAATGATATTAATAAATAATTTAATAATACAAAAAAGATTACTAAAAATAATATACAATTTTAATTAATAATAATTATAGATAAATGAGAAGATTCTATGCAACTCAACTCACAGACATTTCCCTCACTCACAACCTTTTTTGGGTAGACATCGCACTTGGATTTTAATCACTGCTTACATCAACGCATGATACATTATTTCGTCAAATAAAATCGAGTGAAAGTCAGTCCGTGGAAGGTGCTGTTCTTTGTGTAAATATTATTTTCGTAATAATATAAATATTTATTATAATAATAA